>PVJA010022467.1:0-34256 GCA_004027025.1 Myocastor coypus
AGAAGAAGAAGAAGAAGAAGAAGAAGAAGAAGAAGAAGAAGAAGAAGAAGAAGAAGAACTATTATGCACATATACCAACATCCCATGCTGAATGTAAAGATGTACTAAGAAAACTTTTTTAAAACTTGAAATAGTGGCTGGTGAGATGGTTTAGCAATCTAAAACACCTGCTTAGGAAAATTTAGGCAACCGCAGGGACTGCTGTTTGATCTCCGGCACCACATGCTGCGCCAGACCCATCACCAGGGCAGACTGACCTGGCCATAACAACAACAACAAAACAACAAAAAAACTTGAAACAATAAGATGACAAGTCAGTCAACAGATGGAACTTTAACTTAGTTGCAATGCTCCAATTTTATCTACTACAAAGATGAGCCTTAATCTCCAAGGTTTTTCATTAGATATTTTTAAGGGAACATTAGGTAGCCAAAGAAGAAACACAAGAATAGGGATGTATTTCACAGAGATAGGATTAGGGAAAGGAAGTCAACCCAAGGGATACATACTACAGGTCCCAAACTTATATCATGAGGGGAGTGTTCTGCTCTGCCTACCCTCCTGCCACCATGTGTGCCCCAGTGAAGCCTAAAAGCAAGGATTCAAGGGAACTGGTAAGATAGTTCAGAACCTTAAGCACCTGCCTGGCAAGCACATGGTGCTGAGTTTAATTTCTGGTACTGCAATAAAATGAAACAAAAGAAAATAAAATAAAAGCAAGGATTCAGCCAACCAAGGACTGGAAACTCCAAAACTGTGAACCCAAATAAGTCTTTTCATAATCTGATTCTCTCAGGTTTGTATGATGCTATGCATGGTACTTAAACTATTCTCTGTTTGTGGTTTCATGTATATAAATACATATAAAATTATCACACTCCCATTTTTGCATTTTGTTTTGTAATATTCGAAGAACAGAAGAAAATGAAGCGAGTGAGAAAAATACCTGGAACACAGTGAGCAGTATTTTAACACTACTTTTTGCAAATAATCTGTCTATGCTTTAGAATTATTTTCTAGTGTTTTAGGATACTCTGAAAATGAGAAAAAATAATCAGTAAATAGCTCGATCTGTACTTAGAAAAGGAATGATTTAGATAACTAATGAATCAATTTTTATGAGTCTCAGAATGAGTAATGATGAAAAGACATAGCCATTATTAAATCCAACTGATTTCTCACAGAGTTGGCTATGTGGGCATGGAGATGAATCGTGTGAGTATTTGATACCAGTACTTGGGACAAAAAGAACACACTGTGGTATCATATACTTTATCACCTTATTGTTCAAATGTCCAATGTAATTAAATATCCTATAATATCTCCTTGTGTGTACTCACTCACTCTGATATCTTGTGAGGAATAATTAATGATTTACATTTTTCTTTTGATGTTTTCAAAGTTTTTAGTATATTTTTCTGCAAAGCAGCTGTGTTACCAAAAATGAATCTGTTGCATTCCACTTATTACATGGGAAGAAATGTTGACAAATTATTAAGTTACTCTGGAAACTGTAATTATTATAATTTCTTTTGCAGCAAGCCTTTTGAAAGAGGTGGCAGAGTTGCTGAAACTCCAGTGAACCAAGAACATTTGCTCATAACCCTTATGCCCAGAGAATGCTGCACAGATTATGTTGATTTGCAACTGTGTACACAATGATTGTTACCAGTTTACTTTTTCCAGCTTCTGCGCCAGAGACCTGGTACTAGATAAAGCTCAGATATACAAGAAAACAAGGAAGTGTCAGATAAAATTAGGTCATTGAGCTCGTTATCACCACTTGCATTGGGCAAATTCCCATTTTCCAAGCCCCAGGTTCCAATGTGCAACTTACAGAGTGCCTTTTGGTTAAGGCTGATGCTACCTTCCGACCGATGCACCCTCCTTGCCTGACTTCCTTCTTTTATCTTTCTGCTTCCTCATTTCCTTAGTGTCTTGGGGGAGGGGTATTTCCTTAATAACTCACTTTCACATAAATCTTATTCTTGGGTTTGAAATGCAGGAAACTAGATTAGCACGAACTAAAAGCTCATTGGTTATCTCTGCACTGAGTTTCACAGACACTGCATCATTATGAAGATTTGAATGAGTTCCTGAGGTGACTTGCTCACTATTACTGCCTTCTTCTCCATGGCATTTTCTTTTGAAAACTATTTGTTAGCATTTTAATGAGCCTCCTGTCCAGTGGCTTCAAACTACCAGGACACAGCCCCCCACTCCAGCGCACCCCCCCCCCAACACCCTTAATCTTCTCCTCAGCTTTTCTGCTGAAGAATCTGGCCTTCACAATGACAGGCTGCTTTGGGAAGTTTTCTCTTCCCAAGAATCCTGCAGTAGCTCTACTGTACCACACCAGTGATGGGAGCTACTCCAGTCTCGTGTTTTGGTAGCATTTCCTCATGTCTGCTCACTGATTAATGTCCACAGTTTATCCAGGCTGACAGTTGGGCAGAAGCTCTGATTTCTGTCAACCTTTCCAAAGTAACCTGGGTGATATTTGTCAAAGTTGATCCTGTGGTGATACAGGCCACCAGCATTACCCTGGCCTCCAGGGTGCTTGTGGTACTTGCAGATATGGCCATGGCGGTGGCTCACATGGCCCTGAAGCATCTGAGTTTTCCTTAGTCTGGAGGGCATGTTGGCAGCTGAGACGAAAGACTCCATGGCTTTTTGACTCCTGCAGGAAATCTCCACCCAATCAAAGTCTAATAAGTCTAGTATACCAGTCATGGTAACTGTTGTTGCAACCCAGCAAGGAGTCTCTCAATATTCCTTGGTACACTGACCAGTTTAGCTTCATGATGCCCAACAGAACTTGTCTGACAATTAATAGGTTTTGGCCCTAATATGAATTGTTGAATGATTACGTTGGTTAGCAGACCTGTCATAGCCACAAGAAGAATTCTGAGTTATTGCCTCCTGCCTGTTCATGAGGATGCACTTCTTGCTAGCCTGCAACTCCAGGTCTTGCGAGTTGTCAGTGCTCCACTATTGGGCTCTGCCTAACCCTTATATCCTACCCAGTTGGCTTGCTCCCACTCAAACTTGATCCCCCTAAACCCATATTAACTATAAATAAGAGGTCTTTATGTTTTTCAAATTCTCCTTGTAAGAGACCTCTGCTAATTGACTTATAAAAGTTCTGACTAATCTCTCAAAATTACAAACTTTATGGGCTAGGGAGTTAGCTCAGCAGCATAAGTGCCTGCCTTGCAAGTTCAGGGTCCTGAGTTTGATTCCTGAGACTGGGGGAAAAAAATTACAGACTTTAGAAGGTCATCATAATTTAACCTGGCCAGAAATATATTTGAGGGTACTCTGATTTCATAAAACTGTTCATTTGTGTCCTGTGTATTTGTTTGTATTCTTATCATCCCATAAACAGCTGTTCTTTTTATGTGAGCTTTAAAATAAACACTTAAAAACATGCTTTCTCCTGAGTTGCCAGCTACTGTAAATGATATCAAAATTAGTTTGTAATTAAACAAAAATCATTAAAATTGGGAAAGATTATTCGACAGCACTCTTAGTTGGTGGATGAAGGGGTGACCAATCTTTGTTCATCAATAAGAAGCCCCCAATAATCTCCTTAAAAGACACCCCCAGTCATTTGGTCATTAGTTAAAAGATACAATTTTTTCCAAAAATTAAAATAAGGCTTTCTCTAAAAAGTTTTATTGATATATTAAATGTATTCATGTCTTCCAAATTATAGTATTTTATAATGTAAATTTTCTTTCAGTTTTAAACATGCTTTTCTCCTATGCTCCAGATATTTATAAGAAGTTCATATAAGCCAGCATGAGGTCATCAGTCAAATGATAATTTTCTAACAAACATTTATGTGGTATGTACTCTGTGAGTGTGTGTGCCATTACATTTAGAGATGCATAAACAAAATGAGAATTTCATCATCTGTTGTAACAGTTATGCTACATTGCTATGTATTACTATCAATGTCAAATAATCTCTGAAAAATTGTATAGCTATTTTCTGTTAATAGTCTACAGGCACTTAACTGCTAAACTGTCCATGGTTGGTAAAAAAATAACAGTTCTCTGGTTACACTTTATATTTCAAGGTGATTGTTACTCAGATGAAATTCTAATAACAAGCATATTGCTCCAAACTAAGTATGCTAATGTAGACCTAGATTCTCCTGAAGGAATAATTGTTGTTAATTCCTATTTTATATTCTGATCTTCTCTTGACATTGATGCCAAACTAAAAAAGATCAATATTGGTCTTCAAACCCCACAGAAAAAGTTACTTAACCTGAATTTATGTGTCTTCAATACTAGAGATCAAAATTAACTACATACAAGTGCCACTCAGAACTCCCATTAAAGTAGGACCTTAACAAGAAAATTCTGAGCCTAAACAATGCTGCCACTTGAGGCCTTCCTGATGGTTTAAAGTGTGGCAAAGAAGGACACTGGACACAAGCTTGCTGTAACCTAGAGCTATCACTTGGACTTGGTTCCATGTACAAGCTCGAGGGTCACTGGGAATGCAACTATCCTGTCTGTCAGAGAACAGATAAATCGTCCAGTTCCCTGACCTCACATATGAACTCACTACAGCCAGATCCATCAATACCTGACCTGCTCGGTCTTGCCACTAAAGAGGAACAACTGAGCTTGGAGTCTATAGCCCACATAGAGGTATCTTTGTCAGAATCCTGAGTCCTGCTAGACATCTCAGGTAAAAAACCCTTTTCTTGCTGACATGGAGAGCACGTATATTGTTCTTCCTGAGATCTAAAATCACTGTATTAGATCTATAGTCTCCATAGTGGGTGTTGATGGCCAATCTACATGGCTCCTTCAGACAGGCCCATTCCTTGCTGACTCTAGTCACTGTTTTTCACTTATAATTTCCTTGTCATTCCAACCTGTCCCATACCTCTCATGAAGAGAAGCCTCCTCCAAAAGCTCAACTTTTCTTTTACCTCTCTCCCCACAGTGCTCATCCTGTAAACCTAACCTCAATACACAGCTAGCTCTTCCCTCCCTCTTCCCTTGTTAACCACACACTCGGAGACAAGTCCAGTCCCACTCATGCCACACATGCTGCTCCTCTACTAGTGTCCCTCAGAGATCCCACAGCCTTTCCCTACATTCCCCAGTACCCAGTAGCCCCAAACATCAGAGGAAACTCAAGCCCATCATTCCCTACCTACTTACCTATGGAGAATACCCTCATTCTTCCTGTCAAGATGAGATTATAGGGTCTCTCCCACCAAAGCTCAGATAGCTTTACCAAAAGTCAAATATTTAAGTTTCACCCTCACTCCCACTACTTATACAATTGCTGCTGACCACAGAGCTCTCCTTTGTAACCTTCACGTACCCATGTTCCTAAGCCCCTAAAACACAACCATCAGAAACTAAAGAATCAATATGCTTCCTTTTTAACATGGTCATGGCAAAATGACACATTCATATCATAGACTCCCTCTTGTTTCCCCTCCTATGTCTTTTAATCATGTTGACAAACTCATAATGTGCTGTTTTTTAAAACATTTTTTAAGGTTTCTTTAGTCTCTGATGTGGGCCTTCATTAATGAAAAACTTCTTGTCCTAGCTGATATATCTGGCACTAGCTTCTACATGGATATAATCCATTTTCCTGTCAACTCCCCCAAAGACAATGCACCATCACAGACAGCTGAAATACAATATTTAGCCAGGTGTGATGGCTCACACCTGTAATCCCAGCACTTGGGAGGCTGAGACAGGAGGATCGGTGTGAGTTCGAGACCAGCCTGGGCTACAAAAGTGAGCTCAAGGCCAGCCTGAACTACATAATGAGACCCTGTCTCAAAAAGACAATAAATAAATAAATAAATAAATAAATAAATAAATAAATAAATAAATAAATATTTTTCTTTTTTTTCTTTTTCCTTTTTCTTTTTTTTTTTTTTTTTGGTACTGGGGATTGAACTCAGGACCCTGCACTTACCAGGCAAGTGCTTATTCTACTGAGCTATCTCCCCAGCCTACACTGTTAATTTTTGTTGAAAAGAATTTTATAGTCATAAAATAACATTGATTCTAAAAGCAACATTTTTATAAACATCAGAATGCTAATTTTCTCCCCAAGTTTTATGTGATGTTTTTATATTTCAAGCAGTTAGTTCCTTAATATTATTCTCCAGTATGATGCTTGCATATTTTTCTAAGTTCACTTGAAAGCAAAATATAAAAGATAAGCTCAGGATTTCTGGTCTGTGTGACTTTTTTTTCTTTGTATTTAGTACAGGGTCTACAGGGTCTCACTACCCAGATCAGACTCACAGTGCTCCTTCTTGTTTTTTAGCCTCCCAAGTGCTGGGATTACAGACATGCCACCACACTTAGTCTCAATCGCTGGCTCAGCACGGCCCAGGGGATGGAGCCAGCACGGCAGGTCGGAGATTGAACAACCATCCTTGAGTCTTCCTAAGTTATCTGAGCTATCTGGCTGGCCCTTGATCTGTGTAATTTTAAAAGAATGTTTCTGAAGATAGATGACTCTAAAGATTAGAAAGTACTAGAGTATAGATTTCTTCCTTCCTTCCTTTCTTTCTTCTTTTCTTTCTTTCTTTCTTTCTTTCTTTCTTTCTTTCTTTCTTTCTTTCTGTATGGAACGAAATCAGGACCTTGTGATTGCCAGGCAGGCACTTATGCCACTAAGCTGTCTCTCTGGCCTGAGTGTAGATATCATAACAAAGGATGTGTTGTATTTTGTACAATAAAATAAAGTATACTGTGTAGAAATCCTCATTATAAATTTTAAAATACACAAGTATTTTTAAAAGAAACCTAAAAGTCCAGAGTTTGCTATACTGGCTAATCTTGAATACTTGTAATAAAATTAAGCAATTAAATGCAGATTTAAATGGAATTACTCTAATCAGTACATGGGTTAAACACACAGAAGTTGTGCAGTTAAGTTCTATGGCTATTTGAATTAAAAAGTATGGCTGCTAGATCATGAATCAGTGTACAGCCAAAATCATGGATTACCTGACTGTGAAGAGAAACTAGTTTCTTCTTTCAGAAACTCCATTATAAGCTTGAAGAGATTATGACTCTTCAAGTTGGAAAATGCTGACTTTTCAATATATGCAATTTTATATTTTCTGTATTTCATAGAATTTCCTTTTTTTTTAGAACTAGATCTCTGCCCAAGGGTTTTGGATGTAAGAACTCAAGGATGGATACATTGGCGTTTGGTCTGAGAGTGCTGTCACTTCTACGAGACTCTCATATGGGTTCATATTCAGCATTTGGTTTACAACCTCACACCAGAATTTCCCAGTTCTGCTGCACAGAGCATGACCTTGTCCTTTCACCCTTATTTGACCCCAGCCATTCTAGCCTCAAAACTCTGGATGAGGGATGCAGCTGCCCACCTTGTCACAAGCCACCAGGGGCTGCTTTGGACTATAATGTGAACACATATCAGGGCTGCTGGGATAGCTACAAAATGTACACTCTACCCAGCCATATTCCTGAGTTATTCCTAACTTGTCCACTGAAATTATGGCAGAACACAGCAACAACCTAGGAGCTTTCTAGTACTAAGTGAAAAAAAAAAAAAATTCTAAGAGGAAATGTAGGTGACTTGGACCAGAACAATAGAAAATAGAAACAGATTAGAGTCTGGATGTGTTTTGGGATGGGGAGGGGGGGCCCGGAGCATTTGCTTCCTGGCTGGTGGAAGGGGCGAGCGATGAAGTCACAGACACAGGGGAACCCGATGGGGAAAAGGACCTGCAGTTCTGCTTCTCACTTGTTCATTTGAGCTACTTGCTGGACTTCTGAATAGGAATATTGGGCAGACAATGGGACAGGTTCAGTCGGCACATAGAATATAGGTAATTCTTAAGGTATTGGATTCTGAGGCCCATAAGAAAGAGAGGAAAGTAAAGAAATGCAAAGCCAGAGCCCCAGGGACTCTAAATTTAGGGTGCAGAATAGGCAAAGCAGAGCCAGCAAGGAAGGTGAGGGAGAACTACAGCGGGATGGGAGAAGCCAGCACTCCAGGGATAGATAGTGTTCCCTAGAGTCACTGTCCCCACACATCAGGACATTTGACTTCTCCAGCCCTGGCCCCAGGCATATAAGTGATGAACTTAAGTCCTTCAGAGCCCAGCCTCTGAGGCACCCCTACCTGATATGAAATGGAGCAGACATGAGCCATCCTCACCATGGGCTGTCTACATTGCAGGTTCAGGAGCAACCCGGATGCAGTGCCTGCCTTAGGTCATTTCATTTGGGGCTAGCTTCCGCTGCAGCCCTAGGGAGGGAGCAACATGTGCAGCAGCGTGTGGCAGAGGAACAGGCTCTCGGAAACTTTCAAGGTGGCTGAGAACTGGGCACCCAGGGGCAGGGTGGAGGTACCACAACACTGTAGGGTGCCGAGGAAGAAACTGAAATGGAATGAGCTGAGGAAGAATGAGAATGACACTGGAATGACCACTGTTTCCAGGAGTTTTGCTAAAAACTACGTCTGAGAAGTAGGGCAGCAGATGGAGAGGAAGCAGAGTTAGGAGAGGGGCCGTGAGGCTTTGATGTGGGAGATGTGATAGCCAGGCCAACAGGTGGACTTAGCTGGCAGCATCAGAGCCCCTTGAAGTTCGTGGTTATGGAGTTTAAGGGAGAGGTGAGCGAGGTGATGTTGTGGTCCAGCCACACCCATGGTAGCAACTATAGTCACTGGGGCTCTGGGATTCTCAGGGATGTGGGTACTGTCAGAAGAAAACTAAGATCAAGCTGGCAAAGGCAGTGAGGGTCTGGCTGAAGCATCATTAGACTGATCCCAGAGTTTAGTTGACTGTGAAGAAAGACGAAAGGTACAGGGCTGCAGGAATCAAGGCAGTAGGCAAAGATGCCTCTGGCCCCAGGAGGACTGCTGTGCCCCCCAGGACCTGGACCTCATCTCCATCTTCCTGAAGTAAGGAACTCCAGGTAGAGTGGTTAAAGTAGAACCTGGGAAAGTAGGAACTCAATCCTAGGCAGCTCAGCTCTTGTGATAGCGACAACATTGCTCTTCACAGCCTTATTTTCAATCAGAAAACAAGGGAGAAAGAAAAGAACAGTTGGTGTAGAGCATCATGAAAAGCTCCGAAGACCTTGGTCTTAAGTCTTGGGTGATATTGTCTTATGTGTTTTCTTTTTCTTGGAAACCAATTCATGGCCAGCTATGATGGTGCACATCCATAATCTTAGCACTCTGGGTGGCTGAGGTTGGAGGATCACAAGTTTGAGCCCAGAGTGGTCAATTTAGCAACTTGGCAAGATTTATCTCCAAATTAAAAATTTAAAAAGGGCTGATCTGGTTATGGTGGTACATGCCTACAGTTCCAGTACTCAGGAGGCTAAGGCTCGAGGATTGCAGAAGCCAAGATGGGCCATGCAGTGAGTGAGATGAAAGCCAGCCTGTACTACACAGCGTACAGACTAAGACCCTATCTCAAAACGAACAAGAAACCTGAAACAAAAACAACAATAATAACAATGGGGTGGAGGGACTAGAACTCAGTGCAATGGCGGCCCTGGGTTTAACCTCCAGTAATACACACGCACACACACACACACACACACACACACACACACACACACACACTAACAAGTTCTTAATTCCTTGCATTCTCACATGACAAGGAGGCACCAAATGCACTGACTTGATGTGTGGGTGGAGCAGCCAGAGCCTCAGTTTGGGTCCATGTACGCCTGATGTCCTGCCACTTCCTTAATGACCTACTTCCTGCAGCCGGTGGAAGACTTCATCTCAGGAAGTATGCATCATAATTACGTCATGAGGTCAATTGTTTCAAGTTTCCATCACAGCCAATTAATTCTCCTGAGAAGCTGGGGATCTCCATGTCAGCCCTAAAGGGTCCTTTGGGCAATGGCACTGTGTTCCAGTTACCAGAGGGTACTGATAAGAGGAAGTTTGGCAAGGGGACATGACTAAGCTCTTGTGTGTGTGTGTCATGCTCTTAACTATTTGCAATACCATTTCTGATGGTGGCTTGTCCCGTAATTCTGGTCGTGCTGCTGCTCTGGCATTAGTGATGTGTTTATTTCCAGAGGAGGTGCTTCGGGTGGAGAAACAAATAGTTGCAAAGTTGTTCCTTGCATGTTGAAAAGGCAAAGGCAGTTTTCTTCTGTTGGTGCTGAAGAATGAGAGAGGGAAAAACATGGGTAAGTATGATGGCCTGGCAGGTGATCGGATTAAGCATAGTAAGGCAATTAGAAGGGACTCAGGCAACTCAAAGTCAAAATAAGGTGATGGAGAAAGGGAATTTTGTATAACCATAGCTCCCCACATCCTACTACTCTGCCACCCACATTGGGACTTCTGGGGTGTTCATTACTTTATAAAGACTGGCCATTGGAAAAAGGACACAAATGTTGGCCTCAAAATGATCTAATTTGAGTCCTGGTAGATAGCTCAGTGGTCTAAACACCTGCCTGGCAAGTGCAAGGACCTGGGTTCAATCCTGGTACTACATGTCAGCCGGCCCTGTGCCGAGCTGGCTTCCAAAACCAGCATACCTGTAATCTCAGCGCTAGAGAGGCTGAGACAGAAGGATCATTATGAGTCTGAGCTGTGTGGGGAGACCCTGTACCAAATAAATAAATGAGACATTTTTTAAAAAAATTATCTAATTTGTTAAATCTAGATTCCTTCTACTAATGTGTAATCAGAAGCTTGATAAATCCTTTTTGCAATCTTACATTTTTTTAGAACATCGTATTTGTTTCCTGAATGTTTTGTCAGAGATTTGTGACATTTTTTGAGGTAAACAGGAAAGATAAAAATAAAAGAAGGCTCAGGTGAGCACATGGGCTACCTACCTAAGGTTGCAACCAGTGACAGGCTGCCTTCGTCACACCCATGCCATGGCCTTCAGGAACTGGTTCTTGAGTTTGACTCTGTGAGGTATGTCACCCAGACCCCAGCATGTGACTGGCAACAGATCTCAGGAGGGTGTTTCTGTGCCCTCTAATTACTTTCTCCAGAAAAGAGAAAGTTTTTAGTTTTTTTTTAAACACTATATAAATCCCATTTTTCTTTCTCTGAAGTTTCTTAAAGTGCTTAAGAACCAGAAATACTGATTTTGATTTCCCAACTGCTTCAAGTTATCAGACAAAGAACCCTGATCTTGATGGAAGGGAGAGATCTCCAACAAAGCAGTAGGCTTTGGCTTAAAGAAATGGCAGATTCTTCCCAGGCTTGGTGGCATCAGCCTATTTTCCCAGTATTCCCAGCACTGTGGGGTACTCAGGTAGGAGGATTTTAAGTTTGAGCCCAGCTTAAACAACTTGGCAACTGAGACCCTGTTTCAAAATAAAAAGTGAAAAAAGGAATGTATCTCAGTGCAAAAGTCCTGGGTGGGGGGGGGTGGGGGGGGAGGGTACCAGGAATCAATGTCAGAACCTTGTGTTTTCTGCATCCTCAACCCCTATAATTTTTTTTTTTTTTGAAGAGTGATTTAAATACAAAATTCATTTGGAAGAGAAAAAAATTAATGTTTATTGAAAGTGTTAATGCTTAATTGTTTGCTCAGTCTTATATACCTATGTCTGTTGCTCTAAACTGATTTGATGATGAAAATATGTAATACAACTGTTGTTACATTTTTCTTGTTTTGAAATTCTGTACTATATGTACTCTTACTTGTTACTGTTTTTTCTATCTTTGTTTCTGCTATTTTTACTCTTTAAAATAAAATTAAGCCGGGCATGGTGGCTCACGCCTGTAATCCCAACACTCGGGAGGTTGAGGCAGGAGGATCGGTGAGAGTTGGAGACCAGCCTGGGCTACAAAAGTGAGCTCAAGGCCAGCCTGAACTGCATAGTGAGACCCTGTCTCAAAAAGACAAATAAAATAAAAGGAAAAATAAAAAATTAAATTAAAAAAATAAATTTGATGCTTTTATAGACAAAAACAAAAAACGAATCCTAGTTTCAATCCTCAGCACTCAAAAAAAGGAAGGAAGGAAGGAAGGAAGGAAGGAAGGAAGGAAGGAAGGAAGGAAGGAAAGAAAGAAAGAGAAAAAAGAATTGGCAAATTCTTTTGACCAAACAGGTTCAGCCATCGTTAATTATAATTCATAAATTCAAGTGTATGCTGATTTTTATTGTAGCAGAACCTGCTTATCTCTTTTTTCAACAGGTGCAGTGTGTTTACATTAAATTGACCTTTGCTTTCTCTGTCTCAAGGGTTTCACTTTCCAGTCTCTGTACTATATGTCCCTACCAACCAAAAGTTACAAACTCCTATATTGGCAATATAATAATCACCCACCTATAGTTAGATTCCAGAAAAGACAGCATATGGAAGAATTTAATGCCTTTGGGCACATCTGTGGGATCTCGAAGGCCTCATTAGCACTTTATGAAAAGGCTCCATTTCACACTTGGACTTCATTACAAGATGCATCAACAGAGAAAACAGGCTCAATACTGAAAAACGCACTCACCACTGGAAGCGTTTGCTAGCACTAGGGTTAAGTCAAGAACCTGTTCCTTCCTGAACCAGATTTAGACTCATGTGCCATGTGCCACTACAAATTTGCACTCCTGCGAACATCCTTCAATTTTATTTTGCCACATATTTAATACTTCCAATCACAGTGACATGCCTGTGACTTTTTGTTTCCTCTTCTAAAGAAGCTGTTAAGTGGTTACAATAATACACATGTGCTGAATCGCAGTGGGTGCTGTCTCTTGCTGACCTGAACTACATTTAAAATTCAATCTGTATGCATGAAAGAATCTATGGAGATGAGCTTTCAATTTATCAATACACGTTACAGGTTTACTTTGCAGTATGCAGTGAGACAGAAAAAAAAAAAAAGAGATGATTAATTTGGGCATCCATGAGATACGCTCCTAAAATAGAGAACCTTTAAAGATTAATTGGAAAAGTGCTGAATGGAGCATAACTAGTTGATAGGTGAGATCATCCATGCTGTGACTAGCAGAAGATATACCCATGTGAACACCTTGTCTTGTGAATTCTCCCATGTCAGCTGTCATAGATGATAGCAAAGGAAAGTATTCTAGCAATCAGGGAGTTCACAGAAAGTCTGTTCTCAGTATCTATTGTAAAAGAAAAATGAACTCGGCAAGATCTTAGCAGGTTAGAAACAACCACTGCTTTCCTGTCTTTCGATTCTAAAGCTGACCCAGTTCCCTTGTGCAGTCTGTCCCCAATGGTACTAGCTGGGACAGAGATAGCAGGTGACACTGGCTGAGCAGGGTGACCTGGTAGAGGAGGCACTTGGCTGGCAGTTGCTGCTGACTTTCCTGGCCAAGAGCTGGTCTGGGGCCACAGACAGGGTATCCCTGTCCTCCTGCCTATGGCTTCTCCATGTGAGTTGGATCTTCACAGCATGAGGTGACCTTGTTCCAGGATAAAAGAAGCAGAAGCTTCCAGTCCTTTCCAGACTGGCTCTCAGAAGTCTTAGGTCATCACTGCCATCGTATTCTATCAGCCAGAGCAGTGCAGGCCAGCCCAGATATAAGGGGAAGAGACATGGGCTCCACGTTTCTATAGCAGGATGATGGGCACAGGCATGAGGGGAGGAACTTAGAGTGTCCATCATCAGAGACACAGTGCTCAGGAAAACATGCAAGTTGTGCACAGTGAACCAGATGGCCCTGTAGGTTGTCATCTTCCTGCAGCCATAGATCTGCTCTCGCTTCCCACCTGTGCTTTCTTCCAACCTTGTCTTCTTTGATGTAAACTGAAAGTACAACTTCTGGCTCCCTCAAACCAAGATATGTGCACCTTCCTGGGACTGAAAGCCCCTCACATGGACTTACTTCTCAGGCCTGAGTTTCATCTCCTGCACTCCTGGCCTAGAAGGACATCCTCAGTATGACACGTTGTCTTGCAGGCCTGAGAATTTCTTATTCAGGCTTCTTCTGCAAGGTCTCAGTCCCAGTCTGTCCATGTAGTATTCAATCTCTTGCTCCCAACACCCAGGTTCTAAAATTAAGAGGATGGGATGGGTAAAATGCCCATAGATCTTAAGAAATGAAGCAGGCTTTGAGTGAACAGAGCGAAGAGCTGTCATGACACTGTGTAATTAGAACTAAGCTTAAGATGTTTGTAGGACACAGAGGGTGGAAGGAACTTGTTCCTGAAGAAAGAAAAGGTACAAGTGAATAGAGAGATTGAGGTGCAGTGCCAGCTTACAACAGCCAGGTAAAGAAGTTGATGTGCTGCTGGGCAAAGCTAAGCCTCCATGCATCCCTGGACTGAAGTATGGCTTGGTGAAATGATGTTTAAGCAAGATTAGAGCAGCAAGGGAATGTAGGTGTCTTACTTGTTCTTCTCTCGTTGCTGGGACAAATATCTGACACTCAAAATGAGGGAAGGAAAGGTTTACTTAGCTAACAGTTACTGGAGGTTTCAGTCCATGTTCAGCTGGATCCAAGGCAGAGAAGCACATGGCAGGGGACAACCTTTCATGGTGGCAGACAAGAGCAAGAGCAAGAGTGCAGGGAGACAGGTAGCAGCAGCTCAAGCAGCTAACTTCTTCCCTTACATGGAAATGCAAATCACCTGCCCCAGGGGAGGTGCAGCACCCATTTCCACAATAATCAATTATAAACTACAGAAGCAGCCCATGACTGCATGAGGCTTTTGGGGGACACCTATACACAAACCATGACAGGTGGGGTAGAGTAGGGAAACTGAAGTTAGAGATCAGCAGTTACTGAGTTTAAGGGCAATGAGTGCTAGAGCCTACAACAGAAAAGGTAGGCAGGAGCCAGTGTAAAGGGGGGAAGATCCTCAGATAGTGATACGAGCAATTCAATTCAGTGTAAACAGGAAGTAGCCAAGGAGGCTGCCATAGGCCAAAGGGGGGTTGCAGAGATGGAGAGCAGGATTCTCACTTAGTTTAAATGAGTGACAACTGGTCCAGCCCCAGTAACAGATGGAAGGACAGGATGGAAGCCATGCCATCCTTCTTATGTGCAGTGACCCTCAGCCTCTGAACTCTGATGTGGTAGCTGAGACCAGCTCACCCACCTGGGGCCCGCCTGGTCCTCAAGCCTTTGAGGCTGAATAAGGCCCTCTCCTTCTCCATCTTCTCTCTCTCTCTCTCTGATATGGAACTTAGGTGTTTCAGTTTGTCTTTGTTCCAGCCTTGTGGAATGTGGATTTGCATTTGTCTGCCCTCTCAGCTAATTCCGCATCTAAAAATCTCTACCAGTCTCAACTTCCAATCAAGCAAAAAGGTTTCCTCCTTTTCTGTTCCACTGATGGTAGTGTTTTTCAGAGCTCTCTGTTATGAGGAATATTATCTCATATAACCTGTGAAACTATTGATTTTTAACTCCCTCATTAATAAATATGGTTCTTAATCACCCGTATAATATGGAATCTATTTTTAAAAAACTACATATCCAAGTTCCAGGCAACCCCGTTACCATCTCTTTCTCCAGCCCTGTCTTGCTCCATTCTTCCAGAGATTACCATAGTTACCATGATTGTGAACTTATTCTCTATCCAAAGCAGAAGAAACCAGACACATCTCGGGTGCCTGTGTAGTATATGATTGCATTCATACAACATTTTAGAAAAGATAAAACTATAAGGATAGAAAACATGTCAATGTTTATTAAAAGTGTTAATGTGTAATTATTTGACCAATGTTACATACCTATATCTATAATCTGAACAGATCTGATGATGAAAATATGTAATACAACCATTGCTAAATTTTTGTTCTTCTTTTGAAATTCTGTACTATGTGTACTCTTGCTTGTTACTGTTTTTCTATCTTTGTTTCTGCCATTTTTACTCTTTAAAATAAGATTTTAAATTAAAAAAAAAATAAAAAGGGCCAGCGAGACGACTGAGTGGTCTAAAGTGCCTGCTTAGGAAAGCTTAGGTAACCAATGGGACCGAGGTTTGATCCCCAGCACTACATGCTTCGCCAGCACCACCCCCATGGCAGGCTGAACGAGCTATAGTTAAAAAAAAAAAAAACAACATAACTTATATGGTGCACACTTGTAATCCCAGCACTTGGGAGGCTGAGACAGGAGGACTGGTGCGAGTTCATGACCAGCCTGGGCTACAAAAGTGAGCTCAAGGCCAGCCTGAACTGCATAGTGAGACCCTGTCTCAAAAAGACATAAATAGATAGATAGATAGATAGATAGATAGATAAGAAAACATGTCAATGATTTCTGGTCACTAATTTTTGTCAACTATCAATTTAGCTCTATCCCCATTGATATGTAGAATTCTTTCCCATTCCTTTTTAGCCAATATAGAATTTTCCCATTATATAAATATGTCATTTTTTTTACACATATGGCCCCTGACTGACAGGTATTTAGACTGTTTCCCATCCTTTACTAATACAATAAACAGAGCAATTAATAATACCACTGTGCATATTTGAGGAAATTGGGCAGGGGAGATAGCTCAACAGTCTAAATGCCTGCCTGGAGAGCGCAAGGACCCAGACTCAGTCTCCAGCACACATGCCATGCTGGCCCTGCCCTGGGCACACTGTGCCAACCACCAGAATCAGACATGGTGGCACATGCCTGCAATCAGCACTGGGGAGAAGCCAAAACAAGAGGATCACTATGAGTATGAGCTGAGTAGTGAGACACTATACCAAATACATAAACAAAACTTTAAAATATATGTGTGTGCGTGTGTGTGTGTGTGTGTGTGTGTGTGTGTGTGTGTGTGTGTGTGTTTGAGGAAGTTTCTCTAAGGGGTTTATATAAAGACAGAATCATTGCATGGTAAAGTATGCATTTATTAAATACTAAATTTAATAAATACTACTAAGTTGTCTTCTAAAGTGGTCATGCAAATTTACCCTTCCACCCAAACAGTATGGTAGCACTCAGTTCCCCAAACACCTACAACTCTTCATCTTATGGAACTAACCAAACTGTCCCCCCTCCCCCAAGTGCTTTTACTGTGCTTCTAGAGCATTTGAAATGACAAAACATTTGAACTTGGCCTGCACCAGTGCCCTGCCTGGCCTGGATGGAATGCACCCTGCAGGATGTGTTTGAAGAGGCTTAAGTGTTTTTTTCCAGTAATTGCCTGTGGATGAATTTGCTTAACAGCAAAAGAGCCAAAAGTTTGAGGATGGGTCTTGGGAAATACCTGGAAATAAAAATAAAATTGAGTGCAGAAAGGGAAGAAGTAGTGAAAGGTATAAAAGAAAAACAGCCCGAGGAGCCATGGAAAGAGGTGCTAGGGGCAGGTGAGTTTGTGGGGGACAGGGGTGTGTTTATATCTGTTGATCGCTCATTCTGTGCTGCATTCCGTGCTAATGACTTTGTGAGCATATTCTATTTAACCTTCACAATTAACTCTATGAGCAATCAGCATGCTCACAACTCAGGCATCCTACCTGGTTTCCCAGAGTCCCCTGCTGTGATTAAGCTCTGGTGGTCCTAGTGGTGGCAATTTGCATGCTAATGCAGGCTTCTTTCCTAGTTCACTTCCTTGCACCCTCGCTGTGTTTCCCAGCGCCACCTCTGAAATAATCTATTTGTATTCATCCCCTGTGCCAGGGGCTCAGCTGTGCCACTGTGGCTAAGCAGGGGAAGGAAGCACAGGGTAAAGTCTTCTTGGCTCCTCCTGGGTCCGGTTCATGGGAGAAGAGGCAGGCTGGTAACAGGCAGGTTTTAGAGTCTGCAAACAGGTGGAGCTAACAGGTGGAGGCTGGTCAGCTGGAAACAACAGGTGACAGTCTCCATGGGCTGGAGGCAGCCATCTCAGAGGCTAGAGACGCAAGGCCCATGGTCTAGAGGTGGAAGAAGAGGAGATCTCATACCCAGGGACAGCCAAGCAGATCCTCTCTGCCAATAAAGCCACTACCCTCCCCATTCAACAGCCATCTTACAAAGAATTTTGGGAAGGAAGGAAGAAGGTAAAAATCAGAAAGGCTGAACATTTCATTGTAGCCCATTTCATGATTAGATGGAAGGACTTAGAATTTAATTGTTTTCTCTTGCTCAAAGGTGGGAGGAGCCACCATAAGGGGTTCCCCATTTCTGTACAGACCAGCTGTTACAAAGACCAGCTGTGTGGTCCTTCAAGTAGCAGGCAGAACTTAACTGCAGGTGATTGTACAAAAGCCAGTCCTGTAGACTCCAGAACTCTTGGCACAGTAATGCGCCTCCCCTGACCACTAGAGTCAGGAGACACACATGACTACATCTTATGAGTTCACTGGGCTTAGAATTGGCCTCTTCCCAATCCTTGCAAGCCTTTAGGAGTGGCCCTTTGCTATTTAAAAGTATCTCTCCACCCTTGAAGTCTGGCCTTCTAATAACAGGATATCACATAAGGTTTCCAAGAGACTGTGTGGCTTTCTTTCTGAGAGGGTACAAAGGCACAGTCCCCTCATTTTGGAATGCCCAAAGTGGTTCTTCCTGCAATCTGCTAAACCAGGACCTGGCTTTCCCTGCTTGGATGGGACCTGCTCCAGGGCCCCAGCCAGGTCATTGTCCAGCTGCTATTGAGAAGCTGCTCAGGAGGGAGCAAGTAGCTGTCCAGCTGGAAAGCTCCAGCCTCTGGCTAACATGGCTTTGGTTGTTGGGGAGAGAGGATGCCGTGGTAGAGAAAGAAAGAGGCTGCTTTCAAGAATTCACACAGTACCTGTGCATTGGAAAGAGTTTAATTATTTATCTGCAGCCAGGCAGATCTCAGAGGCTCAGCTGACAGCCCTTCCCAGGGACCTTTAGGGGCAGGAGTTTGAAACAGTTCACTTGAGTCAACAACAGGCAGTCTGATGTCCTACACTGTCTGAGAACAGGGCTCTGGGACATTTCCTTTCCTGGCAGCACAGTGGCTTTTCATAAGGATAAGCTCAACGTGTAAGGGCCAGAGGCCAAGCTGCAGCTGGGGGCTGGGGGAGGGGGCTGTCACCATAGCAGCAGCAGGATCAGTACCAAGAGTGGAGGTGGTCATATCTTTAGGGGCCTTCTGTGTGCCAGGCCACAGGGGGCCCCTTCCTGCACCCAGAGCAGCCTTTCCTAGTACTGTGCCCATGTTTCATGGCAAGAACCTCAGGGCTAAGAGAAAGGATTTGCCTTAAACCTGCAACCTACAATGGTTGAATGACTAAGCCAGGAAGCCGCCTTACTGGTTTAGAAATCTGGATGTTTATCTCCCAGATTCGGTTTCCTGCTTGACACAAGACAAACAGGATGGGTAGTAATCTTTCCCCTTTATTTAAACATTCTTTCAGTAGAACCTCTGTGCACAATCCTGCTTTCCCTTCAAGGTGGCAAACAAAATGTGGGGATCTTTCTTTGCCATCTCCCAGATGGGAAATCTTCCTGGAGGGGACGGACTTTTCCACTTACCTCCTGGTACAGCTTTGTGCTCCAGTTCTAGAAATATAGCTGGGAAACAAGGGCATGTGGAATGGTGGCCCACCGCAATTGTGGAACATTGCACTGTGTATGCATCTGCTTCCTCTTAATTCAAAGAGAATTGCTGTGTTTTTTTGTTTGTTTCTTTTCTTTTTTTCTTTCCTTATCAACATCAAGAGGAAGGTGGGTCATGCTCACACCTGTGTCCTGCATAACTACTGTGAGGACAGTGTGCAGTGTGTCAACTGTTAAAAAATATTAATAATAAAAGGAACCAAAAGATTAAAAAAAAGAGTTAAGTTAGATATATAGTTACTTTGTCTTAGTTCTTTGAGAATAAAAGCTTGTACTAATATATTTAGGCAAGATATCAGGTCTGGATCTTGTGCTCTGAATAACTACTATGAAGATAACCATATGCAGGGTATTAATTATTGTAACCATCCTACTAACTTGTTTTGAAACTGTTTCATTGATGTTTTGTCTTTTTTCTCATTAAAGTGAATAAAAGATATAAAATAAATAAATAAATAAACAAAGGCATGTGGAGAAGAGACCTGCCTGTGGCTCCTGAGCCTGTGATGAAACAAACCAGGCCTCCGGAGGTGTTCACAAGAGGGCATTCCCCAGAGCACCCACCCAAGGGCAATCAATGCCCAGTTGTCTATTTCCATGCACCATTTGAAAAATAGCAAATTGAAATTCTACTCTGGCTCCTCTAACCTGTGCCTGAGACGCATTTCATTTCTCTCAGTCTTACATGACAATTGCTCCAGGTGACTGATTCCAGTATCCCATTACTAAGGTCTCTAAGGGACAGTCCTTTCGCACAACTTGTGTTTCTGCACCCCCATCACACCCCACAGGGACACCTCCCAAAGCTGGTCCTGGGAGAACAGCTGACCCTTCAGGTGTGGGTAAAACATTTATACATCTCAGGACATACAGACAGCCCATTCTGGACCTCATTGAAGTCCAGTGGGGCTTATATTTATAAAATCCTGTGGAAATTTTGCTGGAATTCCAATAAGTAATTACAATCTACTGTCCCAGAGGCCAGAGCCACAAGGCCCATGGCCTGGAGGAGGGAGAGGAGGAGGTCTTATCTCCAGGGAGAGCCAAGCAGATCCTCTCTGCCAATAAAGCCACTGCCCTCCCCATTCAACAGCCATGATGGGGGCTGGGGAGATAGCTCCTTGGCACAAGTGCCTGCCTGGCAAGTGTAAGGTTGTGAGTTCGAAACCCAGTCCCCCCCCCCAAAAAAAAAAGTCAACAGCCATCTTACAAAGAATTTTGGGAAGGAAGGAAGAAGGTAAAAATCAGAAAGGCTGAGCATTTCATTGTAGCCTATTCCATGATTAGATGGAAAGACTTAGAATTTAATTGTTTTCTCTTGCTCAGAGGTGGAAGGAGCCATCACAAGGGGTTCCCCATTTCTGTACAGACCAGCTACATTACACAGACCAGCAGTGTGGTCCCTCAAGTAGCAGGCAGAGCTGAGCTGCAAGTGATTGTACTTCTGGTGCAATCCATAGCAAGTATAAAGAAAGGAACACATATCTGTAGATATTAAGAGCCAAGGGGGTCCTAAATCTACTTAGAACAATGGCTAACCTGAACATAGGCCTCAACACAGGGCCTAACCTGGTTTTATTAATTCGTGAAGAGGGAAGTGGCTTGGGATGAGTGGCTGTGAGAGTGGGGAAAAGTATGTGAGTGCTGTGAGCTGGGATACGTAGGAGGTGAGATAGCACCTCTGTAATATGCAGAGAGAGGCAGAAAGAGTAATCTGTTTAACATAGCCTGAGGGAGTATCTTGTGTTTTGGGGTCAATATTTCAGTTTTGATGTGTAATCTTCATGCCCTGAGATGTCATGGCCTCTTTATCAAAACTCAGTCCCAGCCAAAAGTGTGGTGTCACTCAGCCTAGCTCACACACTCTACTTGGGCACTATCGGGGGCAGGGCATCACCACTCTGTTGCAGTGCTTTAAAGACTATGCATCAGCTCCTCGGCTGGACTCATTTGCATTGCTTAAAGCCAATAGAGGGGATAAAGAAATTTCCCAGCCAACTCTATACATGGAAATAGGGCCAGATTTGTCCAAAATGGAAACAAATACTCTTCTTTTAAGGAGATCCACGTTGGTTGTCCTCCAAAGGGAAAGAGATGCCTTGTTTGGGTTTCCCTTTGGTCCAGCATAAGAGCAGACAACAGAACCCTAGGGGATTATTGGTAAAAGTGAATCCTGAGTCAGATCAGCTGGGCTTTTCTTCCTAAATTGGGTCATATAATGTGCTCCACTGCCTTGAAGTCTCCCTGGCCCTTGCCAAACTGTACTTGCATAATCGCTTCTGATACAGTGCCCAGAGGGCTGGGCTAGAGCCTCACAACTCCAACTTGAACCTCACCAGTGCAGTGTTGAGATCTTGTACTTTGGCCCTGTTCACACCAGGTTGCTTTTTAGTCCCCTCTAAAGTGTCTCTGTGGGCTGGCGAGATAACTCAGTGGTCTAAAGCACCAGCTTGGGCAAGTTTAGGCAACCTCAGGGACCACGGTTAGATTCCTGGCACCACATATGCTATGCCAGACCAACCCCCAGGGCATGCTGAGCCAGCCATAACATAAATAAATAAAGTTTAAGATAAATAAATAAATAAAGTGTCTCTGTGTCTATCACCAGCAGTGAAGCCACCATGGGTGCCAGGGAAGAGCAGCAGCAGGAAACCTGCAGGGGCAGAGGAAGGAGTAGTTTGGGGAGAGGTGGAGTGACTGAACAGGAGCCTTGGCCAAGGACATGGCAGCAGCCTGGCCAGAAAGGAGCATGTGCAAGTAGGGTGGCAGGGGGCCACTCTCTGCAGCAGTTGGTGGCTTAATGGGCAGGCAGGGTTCCCTGGAGACATGATCTCCTGGGCACAGGGTAAGACAAAAAGGAGTGGAGAATGGAGTCGTGGAAAGAAGTGGAAGCAGCCAACCATGATGCAGTTATCCCTGTTTCCACCATGTAAATGCCCACACAGAAGATAAGACACAAGGTTTAGGGGTTCAGCAGTGGCCCTGGTTCAGTGGCAAAGCCAAGGCTGTTCAATTCCAGAGCCAGCAGTAGTCCAAGGAGCCCCAAGACACAGTTGCCATGGTCCACAAGTGATCATGGCTCTGCCTCTTAAACCTGTTGTTTCCTCTGTGCCAGCAATATGGAGCCCAGGCCCTCTTTCTCAAGCAAGCTCCCTGTTCCAAGAAAGTAATGCAATATGTTGCCACCTCTGTTTCTTATTCGGAACAGAACTAATTTTGTTTTTATCCTATGTAGCCTCACAAGCTTCTGTGAGCCACTGTCCTCTTGGGAAGATACCTGTGTCTGCTTATTTTCCACTACTATAGTGAAATTCCTGAGGTAAAGAAACTGATAAAGAAAAGACATCTGTTTGCCTCACAGCTTTGGAAGTTGAAAGTTCAAGTGGCCCAGCACCAGTTCCAGCCAGGCTCCTGTTTGTGTCACTTCATGACAAAGTGGCATCATGACAGCACTGCATGTGTAAAGGAGAGCTCACACAGTGTGACCGGAAGCCAGAGGGTCACAGAAGCCACCCCCCAGAAACTGTATCACCCACTGTCTAACGGCATGTCCCCAAGAACCACGATCCTCCCCCTACTTTCCATCCCTCCACCACAAGGTATCATACTTCTTAATGTCACCACGCTGGGGACCACGTTTCTAATGTGTGAACATTAGAAACATTGAGGGGACATAACCTGTAGTCCTAGCATTCTGAGAGACTCAGAGAGGAAAGCTCAAAGGTCAAGCCAACCTCAGCAACTGTAGAATCCTTAGGGAGTCTCTGTCTCTAACTAAAAAGGACTCAGATGAAGACCCTGGGTTCAGCCCCAGTACTGGGGCAAAATAAATCCAAGCCACTGCAATACTTCACATGCGATTCTCCCCCACACTACTCCACTGGGTGGACAGCCAGTGCTCCTGCTAGGAAGTCTGCGGATGTCATCCTTAGATGCCTGCAGCTTGCCCACAGTATAGGAGTCTGTGGCTGTCCTCTCATTCTCCCATGCAGAGCCAGCTCTCTGACAGAGCCAGCTTCTGCTGTGAAGGGCAAGAAAAGCACAGAAGCAATTACACCCAGAAATAGGACTTCCTGGATCACTTCAGACTTATCCCTGCCAGATCAGGTTTTTCAGCTTTGAGAGGACCTGGCCATTCTGACTGATTCAGACTGTCTGAACAGCCCTCCTCTGCTATCTTAGCCTTTGCAAGGAATTGCTTCATTGTAGAAACCACAGCAAACTCGGGAAGATGTTGCAGTTTTTGTGGCAAATATCCTTTAAAAATCTGACCCTTGAATCTGGAAAACTTTAAAAAATTTTACTTATTTATTTCATACAGCTCAGACTTGTAGTGATCCTCATATCCCAGCCTCCTTGGCACAGGGATTACAGACATGAGCCACCATGCCCAGTTTGGTGGGATGGCACAGTGTGCCTGAGGTTCCAGGATTGGCACAGCATGTGGCACGGGGATTGAATTCAGGTTGTTATACTTACTGGGTAGGCACTTAGACTGGCTGAGCTATCTGTTCAGCCAGAATCTAGAAAACTTTGAGGGACAGAATTAACAACAGTAATGAGCTATAACCTATAGAATACAGTAAATGCCTTAAAATAAATAGAATATATAAATAGACAAGGGAGAGGGAAAACTTATCATTACAGCAGAAACCCAATTAATAAAAGTAAAAGAAATGAGGCAATTAGAAAATCGCAATTTTGCGAGCTCCATAGCAATAATCGTTCCAGATAAGAACCATCCATGGAAAAGTAGTTAAGTGGTAAAAATGGGACAACGCATTATTTGCATCATTTCAAAGCATCTTCCCACAAGATAATTACTAATTTTAAGGGGCAAAAGTAGAATTTTATAGTGGAGAAAAGCCTGGCAGACGCCACCCTAATGAAATGATCGGAGTGAGCACTACTGCTAATGGGATTCAGGGGCACCTCGCACCTTCTGACACAGACAAGGTATGAGGCCCAGTGCACACGTTCTCACCCCAAACGAGGGACCTAAATTTAATACTGGGCAAACATGAGTCAAACCCAAACTGAAAACCAGTCTCCAAACCAACCTCCTTGAAGGCCTCAGGTATGAAGGCTGTAACAGGGAAGAGAAAAACTGAGGAACTGCCTCCAAATTGGAGGCTACTAAAGAGATAAGATTCCTAAATATAATGGAGTTTTTTTGATTGGGTCCTGCACCAGGAAAAAAAAAAAATGCTAGTGTGACAATTGAAAAAATAATAATAATAATAAGAGCTGGCCAGATAGCGCAGTGGGCTAAAGTGCCTGCACAGTAGTCAGGGTCCAATCCTCAGCATGCCGTGCCAGCTGCACCCTTGGGGTGCCCTGAGACAGCGATTAATACTGGGCATGGTGGCACGCATCTGTAATCCCAGTGCTTGGGAGGCTGAAAACAGGAGGATCACTATGCCTCTGATCTGTGTAGTGAGACCCTGTAGACCCTGCACTAAATACATCTTTAAAAAGAAAAGAAAATACTGAACCAAGTCTATCAACTAATTAATGTGCTCTATCAAAAAAAATCACTTCCCTGATTGATACATGAGACTTTGACAATGGCAGGAGCTGATTGAAGGTCTCTGCACATCTATGTACCAACACTGTAACTCTTTTGTCATTATTTACAGTGGCCAGTTTAATGAAATTAAAAACTAAACTGATTTGCCAGTTATTATGTCACACACCTGTAATCCCAGTACTCAAGAGCCTGAAGCAAGAGATTGCCATGAGTTTGAGGTGAGCCTCATAGTAGACTTAAGGGTAGCCTGAACTACATAGTCAGACCCATTCCCTAAAATAAATAAATATTCTGATTCTTCCACCACTGTTTTCCTATACATTTAAAACATCATTATATTTAGTAAAAGGATTTACATCACTGCTGTAGTTTGGGTTTTTTTTTTTTTTTTCAAGGGAAGCAGTATGATACAGGACACATTTTATCATATTTTATAATGAATTATCCAAAGAATTATATGCAACAAGGAAACCTATCCACACACTAAACACTAAAGAATCCAGCTGAGGGCCTAGAGCTTATAATAATGCTTCTCAAAGTCCAACTTGAAGCCTAGAGCCTACAACCAAGTCTCATGCAGGCCCACTTCATGGATCTGTGCTGGACAGGCCCAACGGTCAGTGGTGGAAGCCAGGATGCCTATGCCAGCGGGGTGCAGGATCTGTGCTAGCAGGCTGAGGGATCTGAACTGGCGCCAGGAAGCAACGTTCAAGGTAAGCACCAGAGCTCCCCCAAAACGTCCTCAGCAGCTGTCCTCAGCTACAGTGAGTCTTGAGCTCCTCTAGCGATGAGGAAAGCCGAGTTCCCATTGGGAAAGCCAAGGCCTCAAGCTTCTGAGACCGAGCAGTGCACCATCTTCCCCTGTAGAGCCAGGAATTGATGCTCAAGATGAGGACCAGAGCTTCTCCAAAGTTCACTGGGAAAGCCAGCATGACAAGGTCTTCCAGAAGAACAGCCCCAGAGAGCTAGCAACTTCCCACAGCTTCTCCAAAGAGAATCCCTAACAGCATTCTGGGAACTTCTGTTTTACCATTATGCTGTCAGCAGCTGTCCTCAGGTGGGCCTTCCACACCCAGAACCACACTAGTTTAATTCAGCTGGGTGTAGTAAGTTGACCACCATGTAGTGGGTGTAGTAAGAAATCCACTACAACCACTTAAAAATCTATTGTATTCCTTATTTATTTCTTTCAATTAATCCATTCTCTACATGATCAATCTTTCCATTCCAATTTGCTCTATGAAAGCAAATTTTAAAACTATGCGCAAGGTAATAGCCTGAAAGGGCTGGGGAGATAGCTCAGTTGAATAAGTGCTTGCCTGGCAAATGCGAGGACCTGAGCTCCATCCCCAGTTCTGCCAAAAGAAAAAAAAAAAAAAATCCCTTTTTTAGAGCCAGGAAGATAGCTCAGTAGCGTAAGTGCTTGCCTGGCAAGCATAGGGTCCTGAGTGCAATCTCAGGTACCACAAGAAAGAGGAGGAGGAGGAGGAAGAGGAGGAGGAGGCGGAAGAGGAAGAGGAGGTGGAGGAGGAGAGGGAGGAGGAGGAAGAGGAGGAAACCTTAGGCTGGCTGTGATTCCAGTGCTTGGGAGCCTAAGGCAGGAGGATCAGTGCAAGTTTAAGACCAGCCTGGGCTACAAAAGTGAGCTCAAGGCCAGTTTGAACTGCATAATGAGGCCCTGTCTCGAAAAAACAAAAAAGCAGACTGAAGTCTCCCCCTTTCTGCTCCTCTTTCAGATAGGACTCTGCATTTTTTTTCCACAGATCTGTCCCATCCTTGCTATGAAAAGAGCTGGATGAGTGACGAATGGATGGGTGAAGAAGGCAGAAGAGCCACTCCCCAAGAATAAGGAATGTGTGACTGTGTGGTCCTGGGAGGAAATCAGGGCATCCCTCCAGTAGAGGACCCCTGGTGGCCTGGGAGGTAGCAGGTTCTGGCTGTTCCCTCAGGAAGCAGCAGCTTCACGGGCTCCACCCAGGGCTCCCTGCAGCTGTGCCCCAGGCCTTTCCTGGCTTGGTGGATAACTGAGTAGCACAAGGTGTCTCACAAGTGCCAGGGATATGGCCTTAATGCCCAGGACCCAAACTTCAACCACTAAAGGGTGGGAATTGATGGATAAATATCCAGCTCCCTTAACCCTCAGTAGGGAAATAATAATAATATGTTGTGTTCCACAGAAGATGTAAAGATTTCTGGAGAAAGATAAATCCTTCAAACTGAGCTACAGCCCCTTCTTTACCTTCTTTTTTGATACATGATCTTAGTTGTTAAGTTGCCCAGGTTGGGCTCCATATTTTGATCCTCTTGCCTCAGCCCCCCAGAATGCTGAGACTACAGATTTGAACAACCATGCCTAGCTATGAGCTGCTTTTGACACACCTCCCTTGCTAGCTTTCCCATCATTCCTTTTTTCTGTGGCCCACCCACCTTTGCCACTCATGTGGAGGAGGACCTGCTGCCAGATCCTTGCCTCTGGATCTACTCTTCGGAAAACGGAAGGGGCCAAGTTGTGGAGAGATCAGGCTTCAGGCCACCTGCAGGCACACAGTTGCCCTGGGCGCTATCTGAGCTCTCATAGAAAGGCCACCTCTGACCTGCACTTTCTTGAAAGTTGACGCTCAAGGTCCTTCAAGGACAGACTGGGCACTTGGGCTTGGCTGCTGGCAGCAACTCCTTAACTTTGAAAAACAGAGAGAGTTCACTTTCTGAGGAACTGGGCTCCCTTTGGGTCCCTTTAAGGGACTGGACTCTGCTCAGCTGTACTGTTCTAAGTACACACAGCCTGAAAGCTAAGTGGGGCTCATGTTACTAAACCTGGTCCAGGGAAAGCTAATGAGCTACCTGGTGAATTTCAGTAATCCTGAACTCCTTAATCCATGCGTGAACACATGCACTCACGTGCACACACACACACACACACACACACACACACACACACACACAGAGTAAGCCTGAGGACAAGCAGAGTCAGGACAGCCTGGGTCAGAGCCATGGCCTGGGGCAAACACTGAGTCACCCACTTCCTACATGCATATATAAATACAAACCTCTCTGAGACATCTAATTGCTTTATTAAGTTGCTTAAAAATGTTTAGTTTTCTTTGTGGACATGTACAGGCCTGAAAGGGAAGCTATTTTAACAAAGAATTTGACTGATCTAGATAAAAAGTGCTAAGCTTTAGAGCAAGTAGGATGACTCAGTGGTCTAAAATGCCTGCTTAAAGAAAGCCTAGGCAGCCGCAGGAACCACAGTTTGCGGTTCGATACCTGGCACCACATGCTGGGCCAGCCCCACCCCCAGGGTGGGCTGAGCAAGCCACAATTTAAAAAAAAGTGCTAAGCTTTAGCCATTAAAATTATTTTGTTTATTTAAGTGACATTCAAGTCTTTATCTGCTTTATTGTAAATTACATTTTTCATGATCAAATGTAGTGCTTGGGGGCTTTCAGTTTAGCTCAGTGGTTTAAGTACCTGTGTGGGCAATCCCAGTCAGGCACAGAGGATGGCAGTTCTATCCCCACACCCACCCTTAAAGCAACCTGAACTAGCCAAAAAAAAAGTAGTCCTTGCTGTTGTACTAAATCTGAAAGAGCACCCCTCTGAAAACACAAATTGTCACATGCATGGTAAACAGGTAAATATTTGGAGTCTCGTTTTCTTTTGCGCACTGTAGAATTGTAAATGTAAGAGTATGCTGGTGAAGTCATAAAGTCAATATCATATTTGCCTCTTTCAAATCTAACATTACAAAACTAACATGGCACGTACCTGTGAGCCTAGCACTTGAGAAGCTGAGGCAGGAGAATCACTTATTAGATCAATGCCAGTCTGCAACCCAGTCTCAAAAACTAATAAAGTTTTTAAAAAATTTATTCATTTATCTGGTATGGGGTCTTGCTATACAGCTCAGACTTATAGTAATCCTCCTGTCTCAAACTCCATAGCCCTGGGATTATGGGATTATAGGGGTGTGCCACCACCGTGCCCAGTTTTGGGACTAGCATGACACCCCCTTTGGGTTCTGGGGCTAGCACAGCACATGGTGCTGGGGATCAAACCTAGACCCTAGCACTTGCCAAGCAGGTGCTTAGACCATTGAACTATCTCTCCAGCCCCCCAAAATTAAATTAAAAAAATAAAAAACAAAAACGGTATGATACATTCATAAAGTAAATCTAGTGGCTGCACACGTGATGTTCCATGGCATGAATCATCTATAAGCTCTATTTTCCCGCTACCCACTTAAGATAGTTCTATTTTTGACGGCATTAAACAGTGTTGTACTCTGCATCAGAACAGAGCTGTGAGATGTGGCTGCACGCATCCCAACGTTCCTGCAATTTCCTAGCATGCTCGTTACATCAGGAATTATAGGCACAAAGGAGAGATTTATTTCAGTGCACGTTTCCTACAAGAGAAGCTGCTCTGATATATTCTCTAACCAGCGGCCTATCAGTGCCTCATTTAACTGTCCATACATCCCGAATCGCGGTTCCCCGGACAAGTGGCGAGCCCTGCACTCCTGAAGGCTTCCACTGTGCCACCCCCCAACAAATTCATGAATAAATGTTCTCTGCTTTAAAAAAAAAAAAAAATATACTTTTGGGCCAGGCATGGTGGCACATGCCTATAATCCTAGCACTTGGGAGGCTGAGGTAGGAGGATCAGTGTGAGTTCGAGACCAGTCTGAGCTACAAAAGTGAGCTCAAGGCCTGAACCACATAGCGAGACTCTGTCTCAAAAAGACAAATAAAATAAAATAATAAAATCTACTTTTCTAGGGACCGAGAATATATATCAGTGGCATAGCACAAAATCCTGAGTTCGATTCCTAACACAAAACCAAAAGAAATTTAAAAAAAGAAAGAAAATCTACTACTCTGACTTGATTGCTGAGCAATGGCATCCTGGTTGTGATTAATTCACAGCTGTTTGCTTGGCGATGTGATCAATAATTTATTCTGTGAACTTTTTGCTTGTTTCCCTTCCCTTGATTTTCATTTTTTATGTATTTTTTATTGGCAACTAATAATTATGTCTGTTTATTGGGCACGGTGTATTGTTTTGACTTATGTTCTGAGTGTAGAAAGAACAAGCTAATTAACCTACAGGATCTCACTGACATTATTTTCATGATAATGTGAAACAATATTTTCTAAGGCAATTTTGAAATTTACAGTGAATATTAGTGATGATGGTCATCACGTGATGCAAGAGACCACCACAGCCTTTGTCTTGGTAGCCCCTGGAGCTTTGGCAACTTTGTTCTTAGTGGTAGTGTTGTAGGCAACTGAGTTAGTAGTATTATAGGCAGTCAGACAGGGCCAGGCCCTCAAGGACGACATGGAGGACAAGGTCACCTTCCAACTAGAGACAGATACTCCTCCACCATGGGCCAAATCTCAAGACAAGAGTAAACAGAAACAACTACATACTTCCCTAGGGATGGGCATCAGGGATTGATACTCTAAGTAGGTATCAATCACCTTGAAAGATTCTGGAAAGAATCATGAGCCCAAGCTCAATGGGTGGAGTTCTTGACTGCTTGCTACGTGACTTGCCTTCCCATTGGATCCTGATGTTAATCAACTTTGCCTGAGCAATGGTGCTTGTAATCTCATTGGTTGACCACAATTTTATCCCAACTCCTACCCACCTAAGTGAGTTCACATGTCTTCTCTATAAAAGTCCCTGGAAGAGACAGCTTCCTGGGCAGTCCGCTCAGGTCCCTTTCTGTCGCTCTTCTCAGACAGAAGCTTTCTTTCTCTTAATAAATCTATTCTGCTCATAACCTCCGTTTGTTCCTAAAATTCATTCTTTGGTTTTAGAGAACACGAACTCTTCAGGTTGGGGATCGTTTTCCCCTGCATTAGTAGGAAGTTACTATACCCTAGAAATAGAAGCCTGTGCTCTATCACAATTACTGGAAGTACTTCTCTGGTTTATAATCAGACTTGAGTTTGTTATAGTTAAAAAAAAAAATTGTTCTATGTATTTTTGGTTTTGAAACATGCTTAAGGTTTTATGTTTACTTCCTTATCCTCTCCAGAATATATGCTGGTATAAATGCCCTACCTCTGTTATGTTATTTTAGTTACTTATTTTTTGTTTTTTTTTTGAGACAGAGTCTCTCTGTGCAGTTCTGGCTGGCCTTGAGCTCACTTTTGTAGCCCAGGCTGGTCTTCCAACTCACACCGATCCTCCTGCCTCAGCCTCCCAAGTGCTGGGATTGTAGGTGTGCACCACCACACCCAGCTTGTTATGTTATTTTAAAAGCCAATTTATTAGGCATTTTTGGTGAAAAGCACTAGATCTTTTTTGAACAAGTAAACAAAATCAAACTTTGTTGAAAACCAGCAAAGAAAGAATCTGCGGGTGCTTTTTGTTTCTTTGGATCTACTGCTTCAGATTTTGAAAAGTAAGCAAAAAATGTTTTGCAATCTTCAGTGTTTCAGATGAATATGGTGGCACACACCTGTGATCTCAGCACTGGGGAGACGGGAGCAGGAGGATCACCAGGAGCTCAAGGCCTGCCTGGGCAACACAGCAAGACCCCGTTTCCAAACGAAAAGAAGAGATGGAAGCTGAAATGTTTCTAGAGGACCTGTGTGGGAGAGTAGCAAGACTTATTACTCTCCGACACTTTGGTCTGGGCCTTCCTGTGGGTGTCAGGATGAAGACCTCAGTGGGAGGCCTGTAACCCCACTTCCTTGGCCTCTTCCCATGTTCTGCACCCCACCACCATCAGGGCTGTGGGAAGCCCCTCTGTTGGACAATTGTCAGCTGCAAAAGTGGCTGCTCTTCCTACAGTGGAGTGATGATAGATTTGTGCAAAAATGAAGCAGCCAGCAGGATGTCCTAGTGCTTCTGTCAGGTTTTAGATGTTTCAGCAAGAAAAGGCTTTTGAAAGCATTTTTCACCCAAACGATATCCCAGCCAACTTGCTCATAGCTACCGTCACCAGGACATCTGTTCTCCAGACCATGGTACAGCAGTCACATGGTGACATCTCATTAGCTCTTTTTTTTTTTTTTTTAATTTTGGCAAAACTGGGCTTCAAACTCACAACCTTGTACTTGCCAAGCAGGCACTTGTGCCACAGAGCTATCTCCCTGACCCTCATTAACTCTCAAGGCTCTAACTTTCATCATCATTTTGTCTGTTTTTGTCCTATTGTGGTAGCCCCCTGGGGCTTTTGCTCCTGGCCAACCTCCTTCCCTGTGCTTTGCCAGTGAGGTCTGACTTTCCTCCTGGCCTTGGTGTCTTGCCTGAAGGTTCCTTTTCCTCCCTCACCCACCAGGCCAGGCATAGCCCTGCCCTGTTCCTGGTGGGTCTGGGGGACTCTGCTCAGAGATAGTAGGCCAAGTGGCACAGGATCAGCCACATATTGGACAGCTGCTTCACCCGAACCTCTCTGCTACATGAACTAAAAATTCCCTTTCCCCCCAAACACCAGCTTGTGCTACATGTGGTGGCTCATGCCTGTAATCCCAGCACTAGGGAGGCTGAGGCAGGAGGATCAGTGCGAGCTTGAGACCAGCCTGGGCTACAAAAGTGAGCTCAAGGCCAGCTTTAACTGCATAGAGCAACCCTATCTCAAAAAGACAAAAAAAAAAAAAAGGAGAAAGAAACCGAACATTAGCTTGTGAAGGGCCTCCTGGGGGCTGCACTAGGGATTTCTCTGAAAGTACTATGCTGTTCTATCCTTTATATACTTGTGTCTTCAACTGCAATGAAAAGCTTGAGGGTTGACTTTTTAAATAACATTTTAGCCAAGGTGGTGGTGCAAACCTGTAATTTCACCAAGGTTACAACTTGGGAAGCTGAGGCAGGTGGATCACTGTGAGTTTAAGCCCAACCTGTGCTACATAGTGAGACTCTGTTTCAGAAACAACAATACCAACAAAAGCTCTTTTGTATACAACAATCATATAATTCTTTGATATACACTTGGATATATGTGTGCTTCTTTGTTTGTTGTACTGGAGGTTGAGCCCAAGGCCTGCATGTGCTAGGTAAGTGCTCTATTATTTATTGAGGCACCCAGCCCCTTGGTTGGGTGATTTTTCCCAAATACATACATCTGCACACCCAAGGCAAGTATAGAGTTCTTCTACCCTCTGTGAAGTGATCTCCCACTTTTACCAACTCTTCCTTCTCTGTGTGTCTCTCTGTCTCTGCCTCTGCCTCTGCCTCTGCCTCCACCTCCGCCTCCGCCTCGGCCTCCGCCTCTGCCTCCGCCTCTGCCTCTGCCTCTGTCTGTTTCTGCCCCCATCTCTTTCTTTCTCTGTGACAGTGTCTCCCTATGTAGCCCAAGCTGGCCTCAACCTCCTGCCAGCTCTCCTGCCCCACTTCCTGTGTGTGCTGAGGATGACAGGCCTGCACCACTCACCACACCCAGCTTTGTCCTTTTTCTGATGCATCTCCACTCGTTCCTTGCAGAGCCACATTTGGCTTTCTGCATCTGGAGCCTGACTCTGGCTGTCCTAGAACTTCATACAAATGGGCGCAGATGCCTAGCACCTGGCTTCTTCCACTCCGTCATATCCTGAAGACCCCTCTGCTGGTGTGTAGCTCAGTTGTCCTCCCTGTGTTCTTGCTGCGTTGTTTTCTGCCATATGGAGGTGGAGCCTGCTCACCCTTTCTCTTGTTTTTTTTTTTTTTTTTTTTTTGTCTTATTGAGACAGGGTCTCGCTATGCAGTTCAGGTTGGCCTTGAGCTCACTTTTGTAGCCCAGGCTGGTCTCGAACTCACACCGATCCTCCTGCCTCAGCCTCCCAAGTGCTGGGATTACAGGCGTGCACCACCACGCCCGGCACCCTTTCTCTTGTTAATGGATGCTTTATGTGATTTTAGAGCTATCTCTCATCTGTTTTCATGTCATACAAAACTCCAAAGTCCAGTGTGACCTGGGACATGTCACACAGACAGGAAAGAGCATAGCCAAGACTTCAGAGGCAGGCAGGGTTCAGTTATCAACACAAACACATGAGTGCCGCACATAGGCAGGAACTCAGACAACAGTTACAGAGGTTGCTTTCCTGGTGAGCAAACTATTTTCAGATTTGATTTGATTTTTTTTTCCAATTCTTTTATTGTTTAAATTTAACAATGGTTATATTACATATTTTCATCATCGGATCAGTTTAGATTAATACATATAGGTATATAAGATTGATCAAACAACTAAACATTAACCTTTCTAAATCCACATTACTTTTTTTTTTTTTTTCTTTTCCCCCTTTTTTTCTTTGAAAGTTGACATATTA
>PVJA010022468.1:0-34237 GCA_004027025.1 Myocastor coypus
TCCCTCCCACCCTCTGCTCCTGAGTCCCACACATTTCTCAGGTGTCTGCACAGGCTCCTCTTCCTGCAGAGAGTCTTCTAGACCCTGGGCCAGCCTGGCCCGAAGGACCATGCATCACAACAGCCTTTGTGCTTTAGGTACTAAATTTCATCATCTGCTCTTGGTAGCAAGTTGGCTAAACATTAATATCGTGTGCATAGCTGTCTTGGCAACCTTCGTGTCCCTGAGGCCTCGAAGAACTGGCACATTGTCATTTGCAAATATTTACCGAAGATAAACTGAGCAGTACAGTGTAACAAGCTCGGAAGACACACAGAGAAAAATAAATTTAAATTATTTTCCTCAAGGAGCTCCCATTCAAGTGACAGCAGACTGCACTGCATCTGATATAAAAAACTGCGGCGAAGCCCCAGAGGCGTTGTCTTTCCTTAGCAGTGCGTCTCACACGTATTAGTGTAATAAAGGAGAACTTTGGAAAAACATTGCCAGTAGGAAAGTTATAGGAGCACGCTTAGTAAACGTCAGTGAGGAGTTCATGCCTGAGACTAATGTCTGAGGAGAACAAAGGCTTCAGAAGAAGCGGGGAAGTCTGCATTCTGCAGCTGACACTAGGAAGCATTCTTTAAGCTGACTGCAGCGGCACATACCTCTAACCCCAGCACTTGGGAGGCTGAGGCAGGAGGATACATGGAAGTCTGAGGCCACTGTAAGCTGTACAGTGAGCTCAAAGCCAGCCTGAACCTCACAGAGAGAACCTGGGTCAGAAGAAATCAAACAGGCCAGGCCAGGGAGATAACTCAGTGGTATAAGTGCATGCCTGGCTAGCACAAGGTCCTGAGTTCGATCCCTGGTACTAAAAGAGAAAGAAAGAGACACACAGAGAGACAGAGACAGAGACAGAGAGAGATGCGAGGAAGTCTCCCCAGCTCTTTCCCCCCAAGCGCACTTCCACCCTGCCTTGAACAGGGCAGCACCCGGCATAAGTTTGTCCACTGCAAGAACAGCAGGTCTCTCACAGCAGAGTCCAGAAAGTTACACTGCGTCTGCAAAGTTCGTCTGGGAGAGGTTACATAAGGTCAGCTCCAGCCTGAGCAAGATCTCAGGCAAACATCCCAAAAAGGCTGTAAGTGAAGCATTTCCTCAAAATTCTCAACTATACCATTGTCCAAGCAACAACCTGAGCAGTAGCCTCTGCTTTGTACCACCGCAGGGAGAGACCTGGGCAACTCTGTATGTGTAAGGACACAGTGTGACCCAAGACATCTATGCGACCACTCCTGAAAATAGAGGAACCCACACCCGGCTTCTACAGTACCTATTGGACATGTACCTCTATCAGCTTCCCACCAAATAGCAACTAAAAAATAAGAAAATATGAGAATTTACACTCCAAAACTGGCCTGAGAATCTTAGAAGACTTCTCCACTAAACACACTTTCCACTAAAGATGTGTTTTTGCACACAAGCGTGGCAGTACCAAGCAGGCTATGGTAACCATGATGACCACAGGATGGGTCACAGGCCAGAGTGGATGAATCACTGATACACTGAGCAAGGGACAAGCTCCTCACAGGGGGAAGAGTCAAGAGCCCACCGTGCTGCTCAGAATAGCGTTCCACTGAAAACATGGGACGTGGCTCACAAACCACTGAAGGAAAAGCCACGTAGGGGAAGTAGAGGTGACTGTCCTTTATTAACGTATTTATATATGTCAAAGATTTGGTATCTTTCTGTTTGTTTTAGGCACTGGGGATCGAACCCAGAGCCTTACACTTGCCAGGCAGATGTTTACGCTGCAAAACCATCTCCGTGGCCCGATGCGATATCTTTCTGATCACGAGTATTCAGTAGAGAACAGAGTGGTGGTGAGCAGAAAGGTGGCCTTCCAGGGAATGTGGCCACAAGTGTGTGGTGCCACTGAACAGTAACAACACCACGGTGCTGAAATCTGATTCCCAAGAGTTTATTTGCCTCCAGCATGAGGGAAAGGCAGGGAAGCTCCACCAAGGGAGAGGACAGACGTGGAGAGACACACAGGGAAGTTCCAGAGCTGGCCTCAGTTCTGAAATTTTAAAACAGGTCACACCACACACACACACACACACACACACACACACACAATGACCATTAACCCTTTTTTTTTTTTTTTCCTTTTTGCATCTGGCCATTGAGTACAGCACCCTTCCAGTAAGGTCTTTCCTCAATCTTTTTTAAAAAAACAATACCTCACTAAGAGTCACTGTATTCTCCAGGCTGGGCTCCTACAGGTGACCTTCCTGCCTCAGCCTCCTGCAGCACTGGGGTTATAGGCAGGCACCACCACTCCCAGGTATGATCTATTTTATTTATTACCAGCAACCCTCTGTTCCACTAAGTTCAGAACTTTGTATTTTAACAGCCAAAAAGTGTTTTCCTCCATCCCTTTTAAGTACCTAAAAGGAATCAAATAGACAGTTAATTTTAAGGAAGGAAAAGAAAGAGGAAACGAGGAAAGAATCATCCAGACTCCTACCCAATCAAGAAAGAAGCATAAACTATTAATAGAATGTCACTTCTTGCTAAGTTTCTGGAATCCAACTAAATACAAACGCATTTAAGCATCTGCATTCACCAACCCATTAACATCTCCATCACAAATGAAGCTCAGGCAGATGTGAGGCTTATCGACCACGCATTACATGATCACGCTAGGGGCTTCACAAACTCAGTTTGTAGGTAAAGAGCAGGCCCCTCATACCTGCTGCACAGTCTTCTGTACAATAAATAGACGTGTTGTCTTTGTCACAAACATTGCACAGATTATGGGATGGATGCTGCATATGAGAATCGAGAAAGTAATAAAAAAGAAAGCACAGCATCTGAGGCTTCTTAGAATGCCAAAAGCAACCATTTCCTACAAGTAGACGCGTAACTTTCCTCGTTGGGCAGGGCCACTACCCATGCGTATCACCCAAGTTAGCTCTGTCCCGTGAGCTTCGGTGTGAGGCAAGAGCCAAGCCCTGTCCCACGCAGAGCCCATGGCACCGGCTCACCCCGGACTCTGCCCACACCAGCGCCACGGGGAAGTGGGTAGAGAGGCAGCCCCTGTGACTGCCCCGGGCCATGGCCTGGAACTTCCGGAAATTTCTAGCTGTGTGCGGTTCAGTAACGCAGAACAAATGCGCCCACACAGAACCCTTCCCTGGTGTCGGAAGACACTTGTAGTTTTCAGAACCTAAGAACAGCAAACAGCTATAGATTCCCGTTCCATCCATCTCCAAAGTGGGCCAGGACCTGAGCCCCAAATGCATACTGGCATAGAGACTACAGCAATATCCACCTAGCTTCAGCAACAATAAACAATCCTTTAAACAACAATTTTAGTGAACTACAATGCGGCTTTTTACAGTACAGTGTATATTAAATTGCCTTTTAAAGTCAGCATAGACCAGTTCAAAATAACAAGGGTGGAAAATAATATCCAAATGAAATGCAACCCATCTTACACTAAAAAGAAAGACTTTTTCATACTAATAGGAAAACTCTTGAATTTGCTAGTTAATGGCTGTCAGAAAGAACAAGGAAAGTTGCCAAGAGAATTCTGAGCAATAAAACCACAGCTACACTGTCCTCTGAATTTTGAACTGAAAACCAAGTATACAATTCCCTTCAAATTGTTCAGAAATCTTACTTGTAAAAGCAGGTGTAAAATCTGCTCCAACCCAGCTTCAAGGAAATGGACTTGGACCTCGAGGACCTCTCATGGAAAACCTTGACACATACACAGAACATAAAAAAAGAAAGAAATAAAAACTTTCCACAAACTTTGAGGCCACGTGGCTCCAACTTTAGCCCCTAGAGCAACTTCTCCTTTTCCTCTGTTTGCTCATATTCAAAACTTTCATGCTAATGGAGGTAGATTTAGTTATTATAAGCAGGTGGTTTGCATTTAGTTCTTGTCTGAGTAAGGCTGGTGGAAAATTAAGATCTTTTCCTGAAAAGCTGGACATCTTTTTAATGATTTTTCTTAACTATTGTGGAGATGAGAATCTGTGAAGTTTGAGTAGCTCCTTACAGCTTTCCCGGGAATTTCACCCAGCGCATCACCGGCTGTTATGGCTCCATGGTAGAAGCCACAGATGAAAGCCCATGAGAAGAAAAAAAGGCAAGAATTCCAGTTTCTCCAGTTTCTCTAGAACTTCCAGTTGCTCTAAGTCCACCAGAAGAAGGGCAGGCAAAACTCCCCAAAACTAGAGATGATCTTTCAAAGCACTGTTTTCCGGTGCTTTGTTTCCATGGCACTTTCAAAAAGCAAATTCCACACAGGCATTTACATGATTTTAAATGGGCTGGGCCAGTGAGCTACATAAACAAAATCATTTTTCCAGCAGTTAGTGCGCATGGATAAAAAAAAAAAAAAAAAGCAAGATCCAAACAACAAGCCCTCACACTCAAGAATTACAATGTCTCTGAGTTCAATATTTCTTATATTAGTTTTAACCTTGTTACTTTTAACCTAAATCAATTTAGAAATCCCATTCTCTTTTATCTTCAGAAAGGACTGGTATTATTGTTATGTAGTTAAGTAAGTAACTACAGAAAGAAAAAAATTGTCTTCATTATTTTTACTGTGTCAAAACTTTTAGACTAATGACAGGTAGTAAGTTTAACTATGTAAGTAAAAATTATCAACCACAATCCAAAGCCATGAAAATTGTTCAAGGAGGTTCACAAGGCAAAAAGATTAAGGTGAATCTTCCAGGCCGATAGGATAGCTTGGTGGACTAAGTGCCTGCTTAAGCAAGCGCAGGAACAGGGGTTCAATCCCCAAAACCACAGGTCGTGAAGGCCTTGCCCCCAGTGCACTGAGCTGGCCACCGAGTCCTGGCATGGTGGTGCACACCTATAATCTCACTGCTGGAGAAGCTGAGACAGGACGATCACTATGAGTCTGAGCTCTGTAGTGAGACCCTACAGCAAACACATAAAAACAAGAAACTTCCCTTTGCTTACCATTAACATTTAAAAATAAGACTGGGTTTAAAAATAAATAAACAAAGGGAATGGTTAGCTTTAGCATTATTTTGGTGCTAAGTATGGGTAGTGTTAATACCTATAACCAAATATATTTGAAAACCACATGCCCAGAGCCCTATTGCTATAGAAATAAAGAAAACAATAACAAAAGGGGGGATCTCTCTCAGAATATCCGGGTTAGGCTTTTCTCAAAAATGCCTCAATTTGCTTCAAGTAAACACTAAGAAAGAACAGCAAACTAACTGAATATCTGTGAAACTTTGAAGTTCAATTTTTACAGAACTTCTCGGCAAGATTCAAGTCAGCTCAGGGAATAGTCTAAATTCGGAAACGTGCCTTGAAACCCCAAGGGATGCTTGGCCTGCCTTGGCGGCGTCCATCCCATTAGAATCCGCCGGTGATCACACAGGCATCGCGCTAGGACCCGGACGTAATCCGTGGCCCCGCGCTCCTCCTCCGAAGCTCACTAGGACCCAGCGCATGGGAACCCAGCCCCAGGTGCGGTGCAGACAGCAGCAGGCAAATCAACCAGGCAGGCGCGTTTCCCGCGGCTCCCGAGATTTGCGTGAGGGACTTTGCATCACTTTGCATGCGTAGAGCCTCCTTTTCCTTTTTAAATTACTTTTAATAAGAAATAACAAGGTGACAGTTTCAAAACACTTTAATAGTGCATTCGCAATAATTGATACAACTCATATTGTTGTCTGCCTAGCAGTTATACAAAGCACAGTGTGTAGACGTGATAATTTTTCTAATCACTATTGGTACAAAAACTTTCTTCTCACTGAACTAAGAGAAAGCAGTTGTATACACACTCCAATGTTCCATAATCGCGGTGGGTTGCTGGCAGAACCGGCAATGATGGAAGCTGTTGATTTAAGCCTTCTACAGCTCAGCATACTGATCTAACTGTATGTTGTATGCCTTGTGCTAAACTTTTCTGCTAGGTGCTTAAGGGCAAGTTAAAGCAAGACCTGTATAACAAAACATTTAACTTTTGTATCTCCCAAGGTCCCCTGCGACGAAATGCAGTGGGACCCAAGGGAGAAGGCTCTGGAAGCCACGTTCGTAGCAAGTTCTCTCACTTCCCAGAGAGAGCAAGGGCCAAGTGCATAGCCAAGGGGAACAACCAAGCAGAACAAAAACAGATGAAAAGGAAAAGCAATCAGTAAGGATGGAAGGCATAACATATAAAAACTCATAAACTGTAAGAATAAACGAGAAATTCATTCTGCCCAGTCATCATGTTCATTATATTAAATTATAAAAGATTTATTTATGTTTTGTTGTCTTATTTCGTTTTGTTTTGTTGTACTACCAGGGATCATATCCCGACCTTGTGTTTGCCAGGCAGGCATACAAGCTGCTGAGCTATATGTCTGGCCCAATTTTTATTTTTATTTTTATTTATTATTATTATTATTTTTTTTTTTTTATGGCCAGCTCTGCCTTCCCTGGGGGCGGGGCAGGCGAAGCATATGGTGCCAGGGATTGAACTGCGGTCCCTGCAGCCACCTATGCTTTCCTAAGCAGGTGCTTTAGACCGCTGAGCCATCCCACCTGGCCCCCAATTTTTATTTTTAAATCAGATTTTATTGATACATTTTAGATACATAGTGATCACATTCATCATAAAGAATTTGTACAGTACATGATATACAGGAGGAGAGGATAGGGGATAGGGAAAAATAAACTTTAGAATGAAAGTTTCTAGGTGGAGTTGAAAGACTGGGCTGAAAAGTATTTTCCTTGACAGTGTTTTCTTTAAGTGACTATTCTCAGGAACCTGACAAAACGTAAGGAATTTTAGACCAGTTACTACATTGTCTTTTTTCCCCAGATTGTCTCTGGTCATTCTCATTTGATGAAGAGTTTAGGTACCTAAAATATTAATCAACTCACTGAATTAGGAAATGTTCAAAAGCAATTTTCCTAAGTTGGCCAGCTTATGACCTGAGCAGAAGTGTAACCACCAGGCCACGGCTTCTGTCTGCCCTGACCGCCCTTGTCCCCAGCACCAGATGAGTCCCGAAAGGAAGTAAGTTCTAGTGACAAAGCTGAAGTTGTCGTTGCCTTAGTTCATCTCTAAATTCAGGTTCAACTCCAATCAGAATTCAGCGGGAGCTAATTTTGATTTCAAAATGCAAACTGTCTTCCTTTTCTTTCAACCGACCTTTACGCTGAGTCCTCCGCTAGATTTACAGCCTCATGACGAGAGCGGGGACGCGCCTTTTCCAGAGAAATAGCTAGTCTAGCTTAGAGTCATTCTCTCCACTGCCTTGAGAAATTTTAAAATGTATTATTCGCAGCAGAAGAGGAATTTTAAACTTGCCATGCAGAGTATAGAAAATCATTACATGTTTGACCCTATCTATCCTGACTTATAAAATTATCACTAATAAATTACGTGTTCCATGACTTTCATAATCTGTGTTTTTTACAAAGCTTTGGGGTGGGGTATGGCTCAGAGTAAAGGGGCACCTGGTCGGGCTAACCTCCTAAGTCCAACCCTCAACACTGCATAGGAAAAAAAAAAAAAAAAAAGGTTGTCTTCATACTTTGTTGTATCACACTTTAAAAATTAAACAAAATGATCCCAAATGTCCTAGCACCGTTCTTTAATGGAATAATTCTCACTCTGCTGAACTTGAACTCCACAGATTTTTCTTTCCTGTTCTGGTTTAAACTGGTGATTTTCCCTGGGAATAAAAGCTGGAGAGAAAAAAGCACTGTTCTGGCTTCTTCTGAAGCAGCTGAGCACTTAGTCATTTGCCTGAGAAGCCACTTCACTTGGGAACAAAGGAACACTTACGCCAGACAGATGGCTTCGTTTGCCTAGGTCAAGTTCAGCTCTGCAGAGCTTGCCCAGCTCGTAAACCTGCAGAGTCCCAGTGAGGCTGCCGGCAGTGCACACACACATAGTCTGGCCACGTAAAGGGAGGCCACAGGCTGTGGGTCTGCCCGGTGTGAGGTGGCCCTGCCCTCCTCATTTCCTCTGGATCCCTCTACCAAGCTGGTGTGCGCTCTTCTGGGAAGCCCGCCGGCCAGGGTGTCGCACACTGCAGTTCCGTAGCCAGAGCTGTCACCTCCATATGCATGAAAATAACTGCAATGCTCTGCCTCCCAAAGACCCTTTAGTTCAGTTCCTCCAGTTTCCTTAGTGTCCCAACAGCCTGGCATTGTTTTGTAAGGCGAAGGATCTCCAGCTGGGGTGGGCAGGTCGGCGTGGGGGGGCGCCATTGCTTCAAGACTGCGGGCACCTGATGAGATAGCTAGCGCCAAGGGCGTTGGGAAGAGCTGGGTCCACGCTGCACGTAGGAGCTGGAACAAAAGATTAATTAGGCATGCCAGGTGCTGCCTGTGCGCCCAGAGAACCACGGGTCTGCCTGGGTGTTAGCCAGGCGTTTTTTCTCCATTTCTGAACTCCCACGCGTCCTCGCTCTGGCGTTCACACCGCAGAGTGAACCGACCTTAGCATGACCCAAGCAGTGGTATCTGCGGCCCGGACTTTTCCGTGGTGCTGGATAGGCCAGGCGTCAGCATCGCAGACAAGAAGCGCCAGGACAGGCTGCATCAGAGCCAGACATGGAGTCGGCAAAGAGGAGACCGTGCGCTGGCTCCCGCGGAAGTATGATGGGCTCATCCGTGCTGGCAAATACATCCCCGTTTGTGTTCAGAAGGCCAATAAGATGTTTTCAGTAGCATGTGAAAAAAGAAAGCAAACTATTTGTCCCCTTTTCCCCATAGCCATGCCTTTAATCGTATGCATGTGACATGCATAAATTGCGGTCAATTATTTAAACAGCAGTTTTGTTTTGTTTTGTTTCCACTTTTAAACATGCCCCCGTGAAAGGGAAAAATTATGGCAAATCTAGTTTCGCTGCACTTCATGGGCTTTGCTTGTATTTCTAGATTCAGGGAGCACCCCAGGCCCCAGAATGGTCCGGAATGGCCCGCCTCACCACAAGGGTAGGTCGTATTTATAGTCAAGACAAAGGAAACAGCAAAAAGAGCTAAGGAGGTGTGTTACAGTTTATGTCTAATTGTTTCCCCCAAAGCCTCATGCAATCCTGGGGCAGGGACTTCTAGAGTTTGAGAGACTTGCCATCATGATACCTGGAATTATATGTTTTAGTACTCATGGGATTATGGTCTGAGTCTTTCTGGGTTTATGGGTGTAGCCTAAGGCGGATAGGCTGAGGCGGAGAGCCTGAATGTGATATAGAGACAGACTCAGTATTGCTCTCTGCTCCCTTGGTTGGCTGCCTCTGTCACCATTGGTTGCTGTCCCACCGCCATGAACTGGTGCTCTCTGCCCGGTGCCACTCAGCCTTGGATCCGGCTGAATATGGACTGAAACCTCCAATAACTGTGAGCTTAATAAGCCTTTCCTTCATTTGTTTTGGGTATCAGGTGTTTGTCCCAGCAACAAGAGAAGGGTAACTAAGACAACGTGTGAGGGTAGCCTATGGGTTACTGCTCCTGGGTGTCCTTAGAAGGAGATTTGAGCAATCGGGTGCTTGTGATTGGCTTTCTGCTATTTGTTTATATACTGTTAGGTTGCATTTCACCATGTACTGAGAAATTTTGAGGCCAGCCTTAACATATAGACAGAGGCAGGTTTGGTCCTAAGGATATTTTTTTTTTAATCATGGTGCTTTGGGAGGTGTGGGGATTAGACCTTGATTTTTTAAAAAAAAAAGGTTTAGGCTCCCAGCAAAACTGAATGGAGGATCCCGAGATTTCCCACAGATTTCCTGCTCTGCGCGTGGTCATCCTGCCTCGCTGTCTGCATCCCTCACTAAAGTGAGACATTTGTTACGCCCGTGGACGTGGACTGTCCAGTGTCCGTGGTTTCCAGTAGGTTTGCTGTATGTGTATGGACACATGGAGAGTGAGGCGGCTCTGCCTTAAGGGGTTCTGTAATGTGGGCTGCCTGCTCACCCCTGCAGCCCCTCCAAGCCCTGGAAGCTATAAATCCTGTTCCTATGTCCATTTGCATTTTCCTGAGTATCTTGGTTGGACTCTTAGAGCATGAAGCCTTGTCAGGTTGGCCACTTTCACTTAGTAAGGTGTGAATTTTTCTCCATATTTTTCCAGATTTTGATACTTTCCACGGTTAAATAATGTTCCCCTGTCTGCAAGTAGCAGTTCATTTATCCATGACCCCACTGAAGAAGGTCGTGCTTGGTTCCACGTATTGGCAACGATGAATAAATCTTCCATAGACACTCACTCGCAGCCTCTAGTATGGACCACTAAACCTTCAACTTTGGGGGAAAATATCAGGAAGCACAAGTGCTAGGGAATATTCTGGGTCTCCCCGACCCCCAGGGAATATTGCTAAGAGTGCGTTTACTCTTGCAAGACTGACAAATTGTCCGCCAAAGTGACTGGACCACTTTGCGTTCCTGACACAAGTTTCTGTTACTCCACGTCCTCATTTGGTATTCAGTGTCCCAGTAGCTAAGTAGCAGTATGTCCTTGTCACTTTGTGTTTTTATTATTTTTTATTTGTGTGTGTGTGTGTGTGTGTGCGCGCGCATAGCTGGTTCAGCCTGCCCTAGGGGTGGTGCCCTGGGATCACATTGCAGTCCCTGCACTTGCCTAAGCTTGCCTAAACAGGAGCTTTGGTCCACTGAGCTATCTCACCAGCCCTTCTGCTTCTCCTTTTGATTGGTGCTTCCCTGGTGACATGAAACGGCATCACCTGTACAGGTGCTTGGCTTACACCACATCCACTCATCCTGTGAGTTAGTTCTTTCCTGGCCTAGATGAGAAAGAACAGCGAAGACGGTGCGATCTCCGCTCCAGGTCAGAGCCCGACAGACCCAGGAGACTCATGGGAAGTCTGGTCTGTACATTTGTTCCCCCAGCCTGTTAGGCACAGTAACGCCGTGATCCCAGTTTGATTTCTCACCTACTGTCTTGGTAAATGCTAGCAGCAAAATGCTAGCCTACGAAACTCACTCCTTGTTACCATTGTTACTCCCACCATCTGGACCCATCCTTTGTGACTGGGCTCTCACTGGTTAGGGCACAAGACTCAGAGCTGTCCCTCACTTCATGCTCCCAAATTCACCCTGTGCACACCTACCACAAGGCCTGTGAAAGCAAAGACCCAGCCTGAAATTCTGCTGTTCCAGACCCTTCCGGGGCTCCATATTGCTCCCAGGAGCCACACTCAAGTCTTGCCAGGGGCAGGGGGTTCCAGCCACTTGTTGCTCTGTCAGTCTTGCCCCACACCCCTCTTTGAACTCTCTGCTCCTTCCCTTAGGTCTAGTCAGACCTAAGCCCCCAGGCTACACACAGCAGGTCAGCAGACTCCACCTTGGGGGCTCTGCAGCACATGCCCTGTCTCCCTACAGTGCTTCTCTAGGCATCCTGGGGGCTCACTCTCTTCTGCTCAGCTTCTTCTAGAACCTTCCAGGAAAGAGCCCACTGGGAAATACAGGTGCAGCTATGTCTTTCTTCTCCCCTGTGGTCACTACTCACACCTGAGACATAAGCACACTCGCTGTCTGCTTTCCCGGTGGGCCAGAAGCTCCCCAGTGGCACCTGCTGTTTCTACCTCATTTGCTTCCCTATTTCTGTTGCCTGAGGGGTTGACCCAGGATACATCCTCAGTGCAGACTGACTCACTGAATGCCTGAGTCCATATTTCCAAACACAAGACAAAGCAGATGACTCACTCCCTCCTCTAGGCTACCGATACCCAGCAGCGGAGCCCACAGGGTATGGTCGAAATGCTGACCTCATCCAGAGGCCCCTGATTCTCAGCTTCTGTGGAGCCTATCAAGTGCTGCACGATCAAATAAATCCATGCGACCATGGCTCAAGTGCAGTGTTGTATTGACTGTAGAGTTTCTCGGCAATTTAATGCGCTGCAATGGATAGACCTTCTAGGAGAGAAAAGAAACGCATACAGCAAGTCCAGCCTGGGTAGACTGTGGGACTCTGGACGCAGGCCACAGGCCACGCAGGTCACTCCTAAGAATGCAGCTCTGCTTCTTTCCTTATCTCGATGGTTAAGGAGTGCTAACCAGGTTGATTATTTTGAGAGTATTTTTGTTCCTTTGATTTCAGTCAACAAAGATGAGGTGCAATTCCATTAGTAAGAATGACCCTGCAGAAGCAGCCTCCCGAGGCTGCTGAGGCAGGCCCACCGGTATGGAGATCCACGGGGTGTGCTGCTGTGGTCAGGAGGGTTCCCCTCAGCCTTGGAGCACCAGATGGCACCCCATGGTGAGACCACCCCCTCCTCAATCTGCCCTGCACTCTGGGGCCCCAGGCATCCCTGATGCTGCGCCCTTAGGCACCCACCCCGGCAGAGACCCCTTCTCTCCGTCTCGGGCCTCCGAGAACAGCTGCTCCTACCCAACTAGGATTCACGACTAATAACTGCGCAGAAGCCTTCCATCCTAGGTCATGTCATTATCTTCTCACCATGTTTCAACGTCTAATAGAAAGGACTCCACAGAGGGACTGGGTAGATAGCTCTGTGGCACAAGTGCCTGCCTGGCAAGTGCAAGGTCGAGAGTTCAAACCCTGATCCTGAAAAAAAAAAGACTCCATAGTATAACTTTTTGATCTCAGTAGCCAGGAGGGAGAGGAATCTTAATTAGAGGCAAAAAGAATCTAATAGTTCCTCAGAGTCCATGGGACACTGGTTCCACAACCCCCATATATACCAAGACCTGCAGATGCTCAAGTTTCTAATAAGAAACAGACTAAGATCTGCATGTAATCCTAAATATCATCCTGTGTGCCTTAAATCCTCTTTATGGGGCTGATATCTAATACAGTGTAAATACTATGTGAATAATTATACTGTATTGTTTAAGGAACCGTGAAAACAAGTGTGGACATATTCAGTACAGACAAAAATTTCTCTTCAGTGCTTTCCATGGGAGGCTGATCTCAGACGCAGAGCCATGTATGTGAAGGGCCGGCCACCGTCCCCACACCTGCCGAAGGGACTGGAATTTGAGTCCCTCATCTGCCAGCCTCTGCACTAAGCCTTTATTCTTGACAGTCTAATTCCCACAAGAATCCCCTATAAGTGTTATTTTGTCTGTTTTTCACAGAGGAATACTAAAGAGCAGAGGAAACTGATTAGAGGTTGCATAGTCGGTACGGAACCCTGAACTCGGCACCGATTCACTCCAGCCTGCTCTCTGTGCGAAAGATGCCCAGCCCCGCTGAGGCAGACTTGGCCGGTGTCAGACCTTAGCTCATGCCGGGCCCTGCGCGGGGCCCCCTGGCTGCTCCCTTGGACAGCGTGGTCCTGCCAAGCCGTGGACAGTGGTGGCGAGAGAGGAAAGGCGACAGGTATTCCATTTCACATGTGAGGAGACTCTGAGGGACAGTCAGCTAGCAGAAGCTGACACCAGGCACGTGGCGGCATGGCCTCTGAGAAGATGGCCGCGTATTTGCTGAGTTTAGAGCGGTGGGGGACGGGTCGGTGGGTGCACGGCAGGATGAGTAAGTGAGCAGCGGGACTGGTTCCACTCCCTGCCCTCTGGCATGAGAGAACCCTGCTTGCTGGGCGGTAAGCTGTAATTAAAAGACCAACAGAACGCTCAAGGGAAGGTAACAGAAACGCTTCAGCAATAGGCCTTTATGTTTTCAATGCGTGTTCAGGTAATCCTCCTCCTCCCTTCTTACCCACTTTGTATCTGTTCTCTTCCCATCCTTGGGATATAAGAACTTTTCTCACCATTCCTATTTCCCACTGTATTCCTTCCATAGTATTTCAACTATTATGGAATTTTATTAAAGCAATAATAAATTGTTTTCCAAGATCAGATCACATCTTGGAAAATGTGGAGAAAAAAAAAAAAAAACTATTTTTATAGGATTAGTTTATAGCATCTGCTCAAAAAGTCAAATGCAGAAGAAAGCAAGAAAGGCCAGCCTGATAGCCCAGTGGACTAAAGCATGTGCTCAGGCAAAGTGCAGCAGCAGGGGTTCGGTCCTCAGCATGCCATGCCAGGCCCCCCTATGACAGGGCCTGCTGGGACGGCAACTGAGATGGCGTGGCGGTGCACGCCTGCAACTCCAGCACTTGGGAGGCTGGACACAGGAGAATCGCTGGGAGCCCGATCTACGTAGCGAGACCCTGTAAACTCTGTAGACTGTGTCCTAAATACAGGGGAAAAAACAAAAGCTCCACAAGAGAGCTGTCCATGCCCGGAGACCCCAAGAATCCACTGAGGGCCTGGTACCCACGGCCCTGTCCCCCGCATGTCCAGCTCAAGGCATAATGCCCACTATAATGCCTCATGCAGGTCACACCAAGGACCCGCGCTGGGAAGGCTGTACCCAAGGGATGCAGGATCTGTGCCAGCAGGCTGAGGGTTCTGCACTGGAGCCAGGAAACGATGCTCAAGGTAAGCATCAGCACTCCCCAAAGGAGCCACCCTCAGTGATAACGCGGACTGGAGCTCCTCCGATGATTAGAACTGCCCGGTTCATACCAGAAGAGCCAGCAGGACAAGCCTCTCCAGGAGAACCGACAGTACCGCGTCCCCTCTGGTGCTCCCGGTGTGCGGGCAATGGTCTCCAGGGGACCTTCCACACTGAGAACCATGCTGCTTCAGTTCCACTGGGGCTTACAAGCTGACCACCAGTAAACTCGCTGCAAGTCTCTTCTCAGATAAGGGGGGTGGTGAGGAGCTGCTCTGTGTGGGTTCCCTGTCTTCCACATGGTTGTGCCGGATGAATGAGCTCTTCACACCAGCAGCAACAACACAGTGGCCAAATGGTCATAACTCCCTCACATCCAGAAAACGCAAGCTACTACCTGAGACACAAAGCACACGGACTGACTGGGGGAGGGGGACGGGAAGTGGATCCGAGTGGCCCCAAGGAAAGTTTCAAGTGCTCTGCGTATGTGTTCATCGCCGCCATTCGGGTGAGGGTGTCCAGGCTTTACAAACAATAGCTGACGCACAGTCACCACAGGCTGCCCTGCCTCACCATTTGTCCTGAAAACATCACAACTACACGGAAGAAAAGGACAAAAGGTCGCCTCAGTCCCCTCCCTCCTGCTCTACCTGCCATTACGGAACAGCCAGGAAGCAGGAGAAGAGCGAGGCACGTTCCGCGTGGCACCGGCCCCGCCATGGTAATGACTAGCTAGGGCTGGCTCACGTCAGGCCATTCCGGTTCCGTCTTTCCTTGGGGCAAGCGCGGTGCCGTCAGAATACTGAATGCTGTGCAAGCTCATTGGCTGAGCAATCGCTGAGCGGATGTGCGCCTGTGAAAGCCACAGCTGCTACACATCCAGCATTGGAACCTCCAAGCTACGCTCTGAGAGAGACATCGCCGGCGTGCCACTGAGCTACAGCGCCGAAGGAAAATTATGTCCGGCTTGTCTAAAAAGTTTCAGTGCTGCGCAATTCAATGACAATGAGCACAGACTCCATCCAGGATAGTGAAGCATCCTAAAATTCACAGTTCTCTAAGGATAAATCCCCCGGCACGACCGCCTCAGTGCAAAGGGCTCCGTAAATGGCAAAGACCACTCAGCTTGCTCCACACCCGCATCATGCAGAACATCAGGGCACTTGTCGTGCATTAAAAGTGACGATGTCGCCCAGGCCTCACATGGCCAACGGTTCCCGGTTTTGCTCTTTCTAAATGGCACACTTTGGGCCAGTGAGATAGCTCAGTGGTCTAAACTGCCTGCTTGGGCAAGCTTAGACAAGCACTTAGGGACCACGGTTTGGTTCCTGGCACCACAGGCTTCGCTGGCCTTGTCCCCAGGGTGGGACAAAAATAAGCAAACAAATAATTCACACTGAATCTGGTGAGGTGGTGTGTGACTGATATCAGTACTCTGGGCGACAGAGGTCAGGTCTCAAGGCGGAGATAAACCTGACCTGTTCTGTGCTCCAGAGAGACATTTAGTGTGTATCTGAGAAAGTAGAGGATATTACTGGAGTTCATTCTGAAAGAGGGCACAAGCTCCAGTAATGCAAAAGCAAGAAACTATCAGATAGATGGCTGATAAAAAGGTCCCTGGACACTTAGAAAAGTATCGTAAAATGACTGAGTTGTCACACCTTTGTGCAGTATGAAGAAAAAGATGGGTCATGGCAGAGGGAGCCCGAGGGTGGCAGGGGGCACTCTGGCCATGGAGCCTAGGACAAGAACTTGTTTCCTTGGCAACCCGTCCAAACAGAACTTGGAACCCTGGGGAGGGCGTCGCTGGGCAGTAATGGCCTCTCCTGAGCCCACACGCCCGCGATCACGCTGAGCCGCTGGCCCACTGTGCAAGGCCGCAGCCTCAGGAGCCAGGCAAGGAAGTTCTGTGTGAGAGACTGAGGAGATGGTTGAGCGCATCCAGGCGCTGCAGGCCACAACGCAGAAGTGACAATACCATGACGGACGCTCTAGCAGAGGCGTCCCCAGGACTGACCGTGACTAACGGAGAAAACCAACTTGCCCGGATGAAGTCTGCCCAAGCAGCCCCAACATCAACCAGGTCACAAAGTGAAAGACCTCAGGGCAAGTCTTGCTGGGCCCCAGGGACACCCAGGAGCTCTGAACAGGCCTCCGCAGAGCCTGAACTGGGGAGCCAAAGAAGTCCAAGGTGGGAGAATGAAGTTGGAGCCACCATGGCGCACTCTGAGGGACCCAGGGCCCATCAGCCCTGACCCGGCCATCAATGGAAAGCAGTTCGCCGGGAGCTATGCCCAGATGCCCAGCTCTAGCCTGTGTGGTCAGTGCAGGCAGTCAGGGCGTGCTCACTGGGATCTCTCCGTGCCAGTTTCCTGGGCAGCGAGCCACACTCTGGTCCCTTGCTCCTGAGCATCCACACAACCCACACCTCTACCAACAGGCCCAGACCACGGGCACAGATACCACCGCGCTGCGTTCGGGGGTGTCTGTCTCCCTACATGCCTCTGCAATGGAGTTCAACATACATGGTGTTTGGACAGTAAGTAGCTTTTCACCACAAGCTTGAGGAAGAAGGAGACCCCTGCACTTAGTCACCTCAGGGGGAATTAGAAGAAACCTTCCAGCTGTTGGAGCGAGAGAATGAGTGCCAGCTCTTGCTTCACATGCCACCTCCTGTATTAAAACAGCCTAAGGTGCCTTGTCTAGAAGGTCGCCCCACCCACCAAGAGCTGCAGGCCCCCGGAGGTTTGCTTGTGCCAATGAGAAGGCTTTTCAGGTCAAATGTTTCTGCAGATGAGCTTGCTGTGTCATTTGCACAGACCATGGAGGGGGCCCAGGACACCAGTGCATCGACTGTAAGCCCTTGGTGCACAAGAGGCGCCACATGCTTGCCACACCAGAATGTGGGCAACGTTCCTCACTACTGGCACCAGCAATGCCAACATGCCAATCTCCCACAGCTTCAGACCCCACCTGGACCCTCAGCCTGCCTCATCCTTCAAATCACCACAGTTTGGAACAACTTGCTGAAGACCAGGAGGTAAAGAACATCAGAGAACATGGCCCAGTGCCATCCAGGCTGGGTCACCAGGCCCTTTCATGTCCTCCAGGTCACAGAGAGGGGAGGTTATGCAAAACTGTTCTTGGTTCAACTACTGAGTGCAGATCAGATGTTGGCAATGAAAGCAAAACAAAACGGTGCAGCTTTACCGAGCAGAGACAGAGAAGCAGGCACTGCCCGGGCACTGAGGCATCCTTCCCTCACTGGGCGGCATGCTTGCTTCACACAGAGAGCAGATTGTGTTTTCTTCTAGACTACGGGAGCAGAAGAGGTCTGGCGTTTCATACACAGCAACCCAGAACACTTCCCGAGCCCCATGCACATGTAGAGCTGGGCTTGGCACACAGCTAGCTTCACCAGCGAGGCGTCCTCTACAGAAACTGGAAGTCAGACAACTTATGACGAGATCCAGGAGGGCTCATGAAGGTCACTGACTGCTGCATCTGGAAGGAAGGACTTGGGCCTGGAGATACGACGGGCACTTTCTGGGGCACTGCTAGTTACCTGGCTCCTGAAATCATCAGAAGAGATTATGGTTTCAGCACGGCCTGCTGGGGTCTTGGAGTGATCCTGCATGAGAGCGTCTATTTTCCGTCACCGAGAACCCTGATGTTCCTGAAGAACAGTTAATCGCTTGTGTCCTACAACTTATCCTGGAAGGCAATATTGATACACTGAATTGTCTGTCCTTAGAAGCTGCATGTGTCCTGCAGGGTTTTCTAAAGAAGGACCCAAAGGCACGACTGGGTGGTGGTAGACACACTGGGCTTGTGGACATCCAGGTCAGCCATTCTTTCAAGATGTGGACTGGCAGCTGACAGGGCAAAAGCCGTGGTCCCTCCCTTTCAACCAAGTATTTCCAGAGAGTTCGGTTGGACAACTTCCGTCTCCAGTTTACTAATGAACCTGTCTGGCTCACTCTAGATGTCAAGGACAGTGTGAGAAAGACGGATGCATAGGACTCAGCAGTTTGTGAGTCCGTCAAGCCTCTCTCAAGCTACACAGAAGAATGAGTCTGATCCTCCGTGTCCAGTACGCACTCCGCCTATGTTGTCGTTTAACATAGAAAAACCTGTTAGCAGCCTGGAGTAATGAACCAGCTCATCACTGGGAGTTCATTGCAATTTCATTTTTGTACGTTCGTTTAGATATAAAACTGGATGTTTATAGTCTGCGATCAGGAATACTGAATGTTTTGCTGTCGCTCATAGACTTGCTTATGATTTCACTTAGTAACAATGAGGCAACTGCCTAGGAGCCTAACTTGTAAACATGGTCCATCTGTTGAGTGCAGGCAGGATATGACTTTCCTTGTTATTTTCAAAATGAGAAAACAGCTTTCCTTTAAGTAGAATGTCTCGACTCTACCCAGGCCTCTCCAAACAACAGTACCTTCTCTGTTGGCACCGTGTGTATGCAGTCTTCGGCAAGACACAGAATTCTATTGAATGTGCCTGCAGAAAAACATATAGATCATAGTTTTATCCCTTTAGCTAAGTTTCTTTAGTAGGATAACATGAGAGATACATAATAGAGTTCTTTTCAGGGCAGAAGTCTTCAGATACATTTATCACAGTTAGTGGCTAGCAGTTTCTAAAGAGCTGCTGGGCACAACATTGCTGCTTTTGTACCACTTTTGTGCAAAGGCCTTTAAAGGTAACCATTGCCGCCGGGCGTGGTGGCACACGCCTGTAATCCCAGCACTCGGGAGGCTGAGGCAGGAGGATCGGTGCGAGTTCGAGACCAGCCTGGGCTACAAAAGTGAGCTCAAGGCCAGCCTCAACTGCATAGCGAGACCCTGTCTCAAAAAGACAAAAAAAAAAAAAGGTTACTATGGTGCAGTACTACTACCCTTGAAGTTTACATAAGCAATCTAGTTTTTAATTTGGAATAATTTAAAATTTGTAAGCATTTAAGAAAATACACTTTCATCTTTGTTAGAGGCCCCCTTTCATTAGAAATATAACTTTCCTAAATCATATTCAGATATATCTTTTCTTCTGATAACCAAGTTTGAAAGTAATGAACATATCAGGGCCAGCAAGATGGCTCAGTGGCCTGAAGCACTTGCTTAGGCAAGCTTAGGCAACTGCAGGGACCACGATTCAATCCCCAGCACCACATGCTGTGCCAGACCCACCTTCAGGGCAGGCTGAGCCGGCCATAATTTAAAGAAAAAAAAAAAGTAATGGACATATCAAAAAATGCTTAGATACAGTCATATGTTCATTTGCATATTTCTCTCTCTCTCTCTCTCTCTGTATTTGGCATAGGATCTCACTATGCAGCTTGGACTCATAATGATCCTGTTTTCAGCCTCCCCATTTCTGGGTTTACAGGTGTGCACCACCACGCCGAGTCTCAGTGGCCAGCTCAGCACATCGGGTGGCAGCGCCAGCACAGCATGGGGTGGTGGAGATCGAACCCCAATCCCTGCACTTTCCTAAGCAGGCGATTAGTCCACTGAACTATCTTGCCAGCCAGCCCTTGCACGCTTCTCTTAATGCCTGGAATTTGTTTTAAAACAAAACAGCATTTACACACAAGCATGGAGAATTCATCCATATCAGAAATCTGTTTGTGGTCTTGCTTTTAACTATAGCTCTTTCCTATAGAGCATTTCACAGTGTACAGCAATCACACAGGGAGCCTGTTTAAACCGTTATTACTTAGCCAGGCATGGTGGTGTATGCCTGTAATCCCAGCACTTGGGAGGCTGGGCCAGGATAATTGTTGTGAGTTCAAGACCAGCCTGAACTACAAAGGGAGCTGCCTGAATGGCATAGTGAAATTCTGTCTCAAAAAGACACACACAAAAAAAATTTTTTTTTTAAATGTTATTGTTCAGCCCACATTAGATTCTTCTGGGGCTTTTGGCCAGTCCTTTTGAGAAACACTTTCAAATGTTTCTTTTGTGCTCTAGTTAAATAACAGAAAGTGTATCCATGGTATACAATTATAAGATGGGCGGGAAAGAGGAAGGTGGGAGGGAAGGGGCCAGAATGCAAATACCAGCGGCACTCTGGCAGCTTCCTGAAAAGTCAGTCATGTACCCAGAAATTGACCTGGCCATTTCACTTCTAGGCATTTCCTCAAGAAGGGTGTGTCTCTCGAAGGACTTACATGTGAATGCTGACCGCTGCTTTGTCACAGCTCGTCTTAGTTACTCTTCTCTCATTGCTGGGACAAATTCCTCACTCTCTGAATGAAGGAAGGAAAGGTTTATTCTAGCTCACTGTTCCTCGAGGTTTCATAGTTTAAGAGAGTGTGAATTATGAAGCAAGACCTCAGAGCCTTATCTGTTCAGGAGAGAGGGCCAGGGCCTCTGTCTTCTCCAAATATCTCCTCTCTGCCTGAGGCGGCTTCAGTTGCAGACCCTGTCACCCAGCGCTACAGGGTCTGGAAGAAAGGCTGGGGCGCCCCCACGGTGTCCAGGATGACCTGCTGCACACCTGTAAGAAAAACGGAAGGCCAAGAGCTCAGGATGCCAGTTTAACGGATAGTGCCCCTCTGGCCCCGCCCCTCGAGTCCCGCCCTGGTCCTCTGGCCCCGCCCCCGGCCCCACCCTGATCCTCTGGCATCAGCCCCAGAGCCACGTCCTGGTTCTCTGGCCCCGCCCCCTCGAGCCCCGCCCTGGTCCTCTGGTCCCGCCCCTCGAGCCCCGCCCTGGTGCTTTGGCCCCGCCCCTCCAGCCTTGAGACTCATCAGGCTCCTCCAGCCATGGTGCCTGCCCCATGAGTCCCATTAGGCTTGGAAGGAACAACTAGAAACAAACCCTAACACAGCCCAAGGAAGGACTGGCACTATTTTACACTCCCATCAGCAAGGTCTGAGAGTTCTGCTTGCTCTGTGTCCTCATCCACACTCCAGGTGGCCAGTCACCTTTGTGTTTAGCCAGATGGCCTTTGCATGGTATCCTCTTGTTTTCTCCGGTCTTATTTCGGGTATTACCAGAAGTCACTTTTAAGTCTATATTTACAAATCGAATACAGTACAACCAACTGAAAATGTGCTACTGATCCAGAGATGTATGAACCCACTCATGGAGAGACATCGTGTGACATCTGTACCCTGGAATCTCGGCAATGAAGAGGGAGAAATCTTGGTCCCTTCAAGCGCATGGATAAATCCAAAAACCACCACGTCGAGTGAAGATGAGGTAGGTAAAATTCTGCTACCCACTTCCATTTATATGAAATTCCAGGAAGCGCAGTCTAATAACAGCATCAGAAATCAGAGTTGTGGTCACCGGGGCACAGGGAGATAAAGCAACACATTCTCTGCCCCAGTAGTTTAAGAGCTCAGCAGAGAAGTTGCTATAAGACGTACACATCACCAGACCCTGGTGTCAGCCAAGCTCGGGCTCCGGAGCACAGAGAGAAGATGGAGGGGAGGATGGATGGATAAATAAATAAATAAATAAATAAATAAATAAATAAATGTGTGGGAGATCGCTCAGCAGACTAAAGTGCCTGCTTAGGCAGAGTGCGGTGGCCAGGGATTGGTCCCCGGTGTGCCCGCCAGCCCCACCCCTGAGGCGCACTGAGACACTGACTGAGACTGGGAGCCATGGCATACACCTGCAATCCCAGCACTTGGGAGACTGAAAACAGGAGAATCACTGCGAGTTGATCTACGTAGACCCTGTACCAAATACATAAAAAGAGAAAAGAGACAGAAAAGAAAAGAACTGTGGAAGAATTATGTGTTCATATGATCAAATTGCGACAAATAGAAGCCTCGAGTTAATATGATACTGGCCAGGGGTCCTTTAATTGCAGCCTGGAGCAACGATACTTTTGCTCGAAAGTGACAATTGTGAATTCCAGGAGTCCGTGATGCCCAGCAGAAGAAGAGTGTGTAGTAGGGTGTGAGGGGCACAGGGCAGGGTATGAAAGACCCGTGTCAGGGTGACACGACTGCACCTTCCCATCTATGACTAGAGAAATGGCTTTGCACCTAGGAAGCAGCGCCGCCCACAGGCCATGGGAGGCATCGGCACGGACTGCGAGCCTGTGCTTTTTCTGTGTCATTTGAATATTTTATCACTAGAATTCATTCATGCATCACTTGATAATTTTTTAAAAGATGTATTTCCCCAGCTTTATTGAGGGACAAGTGACAAAGGAAAGTCGTGTATGTTCGAGGTGTGCAAGGCAGTGACGTCGCACACTGTGTGTCATGGAATGAGTCCACAACCTCGTTGCCTAACACGCCCGATACCTCACATCGCCCCTGCTGTGTGTGCGCGCTGGGCCCAGTGAGAATCGGAAAGATCGGCTCTCGGCGAGTTCCAAAGGCGCAGCACAGTGCTGCCCTGGAGGTCACCAGGACTTTGCAAATGATAAACGCCTTCCTCTTTGAAAACTGCAGAATGCCGGGCATTTAGGAGGTCTCCTTGCTCATTTAATGAGTGTATGTGGCTCTGTTTTTCACAAACTCCATATGCGTGACTCCACCCCCAGGGTCGGGGAGGAAGCTCAGAGGCACCGCGCCTACCTGGCAAGCACAAGGTCCTAAGTTCAATTCCCAGGACCAAAACAAAATAACACCCAAGGAATAGAAAGAGACAGAGGCGCCGCCGTCCAACGCAATACCCGGGCAACCCAGCCCAAAGACTACACGTAGTCTTCCGCGTGCTCGTCTGAGATTGCCCAAGTTCATTGCGCTATTCCTCTGCTGTGCTTTCTGGGCTTTGTTCCTACGGTTTGCCTTTCCCCTAGGTTTCTCTTTCTAGACACCCCAGTGGAAGAAATTCAGAAAGTCACGGGCAATGGGACCGTTGGAATAGACAGTCTCCGACCCAGCCACACAGTCCTCACTGCCAGTCAGACCTTGTGCTTTTTCTTGACCTGTCTCCCTCTCCTTGTCTCAATGCTCCACACTTGGACGACTTTCCTCAGGGGCGGCCCCTCATGTCCTCACTCCTGAAGGTGGACCTCTGTGTCCAGTCATGCTGTCACCCAGGTGGACAGCTGTGGAAGAGGCCGCGTTATAGTTTCCCAGGCCAAGTTCAGGCCAGGCCTCCTTTGCCTGAGTTTCCTCAGAGCCTCCTCTGCCTGCTCGCTGCCGGTTCCTGCTGCCCCTGAAGCCCACCCCACGCTTTCCCTACAGGCTTTCTCTACCTTCCAGTCCTTCATTGGCCTTACCTATTTCCGGTCTTCCTGAAGATTGTCCTCAGGATGCTGCTGCCTTAATTATTCCTTCTCCTCATCCAAGCTTCCAAAGAACCAGCCTTCTTTCCCCTCCTCGTCGTCCCACAGCTCTGCCAAGCCCTACGCCCATTCCATGGACCCACCCGAGAGCCAGAGGAAATATTTCAGGGTCAGTCTGCTTTCTCTTCTCTCCACTCCGCCCATCAGTCCTTCCTTCGAGGGCCTCCTGCCCGGCCCGTGCTCTCTCTGACGCAGCCCTGAGGCTTCTGGTACCTCAGCTGGGACGGCTGCCTGCGCTCTCTCCCTCCACCCGAGTTTTGTGAATCCATGCCCTCTCTGTGGCAGCGATGGCCTACTCTCAGATTTCTGGCACATACCTTGTTTCCAAATCTACAGTTTCCAGTGCTCGCTTCAGCAGCACATATACCAAACCTGTGGTTTCCAGATCCAAATATCAGACAGAAACTACTGAAGAGCTCCATCTAGGTGAGCCCCTAACGCCAAGCTCCAACTACTCTACCATGTCTCAAACTACTTCTGTCCTAGTCAAAGTGCTGGTAGAGCTGTCACCATCCCAGCCCCTAACCTAGAATCCGTGGCTGACCCCAGAATCACTCCCCTCATTCTCTGTCACCATCTTTATGCTGTGCCAGTCTTAATTTATAACTGCAGGGAACTGTACTTTGGACAGAGGCACTGCACACAGTCCCGTGGAGCCCCGATTCCTCCTGACCTGTGCGGGGCCTGTCCTGGGGCTCTGAGCACAGAACGCTCAGCAGGAAGGATGTGGGTCCCGGGTTCACCCTCCGCTGGACCTGGGGCTGGCACTCCCACCCACACCAGGTGGCTGGCGAGGATTCCCACCCCGCACTACTAGGACTAGGACGGGCCAGCCCTAGCTACCAGCAAGGTCACCAGGGCCTCGCAGAGCAAGCGTCACATACTGAAGGAAAAGGGCTTGAAGCAGAGAGAGCACCCGTGAGGAAGCCGCCTTGGAGAGGCTCTCTTCCCGGCTTTGCTGGACACAGCCTTGTGCAGTGGGCATCCCTACTAGGTCTCTCTAGAGGAGGCAGAGCAGCTCCAAGAGAGGCAGACAGCCAGGCTGCTCGCAGCGGTCAGGCTGGGAGGTCCCTGCACCTCCACGCACCTAGGGTGGACCCTGCATCTCCTGCAGGGGGACAACCTAACCCGCTGGCCACAGCCCGGCCTGCACTCTGTGACTGCCACCTCTGCTGGACCCACCTTCCCCAGGCTGGGAAGAGTCGCCACAGGGCTGGGTGGGGGCCTCCGCAGGGTCTCGGGAGGAAGGAGAGGCCGGCTTGAGCCGAGTGCTTCCTCGCCGGACCCTAAGCCCTCAGCTTCCCGTTCCAGGAAGGTCATACTGGCCCAGGAGGAGGCCACCACCTGCGGGCCTTCACGGGGTTCCCTGGACACAGGAGAAACAACAAGAGGTCCGGCCTTGGAGCCCCATCTCAGAACCCTCTTTTTCAGGGTGCAGCTCAAGAATGCACTTTTCATCAAATTTCTCACAAGTACTCGGTGAGCCACCAAGGGAGGGAGACTCAGCTCACACAAATACCAGTGGTGACCCTGCCTGGGAGGGGTTGACAATGAAACAAAATATGGATGTAAAGCAGGGCAGCCTCCTGGGCACTGGACACCAAGGGCGCCATGTGGACGTGGACAAAGAAAATGCAGAGACTGGGTGCACGTGGACAGTGTTGTAGAGATAAGTAATTAGCGTCTCACACGACAAAGAGCAATAAAACTAAGCCCAGGGACAGCAGTGGTTTGGGAATCCTAGAAAGCTGAGATTCAAGGAGAAAGATAACAGCTTACCCTGAAGGCTTTCCATTAGCAGTCTCCTCCCTTGCTTGAAACTTTGGTAATTAGTATTTGTGTGAACCTAGCAGTGGGCAAATGGAGGTCAGAGATTGTAACATTTCTTTACTAAAGTGATTCTGCACCTCAGCGCATGCCTTGACCCCCAAATAAAAGTGAGACACTTCTGAGGGTCAGGGCTCACTTTGAGAGAGCCAGATCTCAGTGAGTCTTCTGAGCTAAATTCATTGGGCTTCTCATTGTTCCTTTCGGCACCGACACAGAACATCACAACGTACTGTAGAACTGGCTTGGGCATAAAAGCGGGCAGATTCAAGGTGCACAACGGCCATCAGACCCCCAGACCTTGCAGTAGCACCAGCAGCACCAGGACAATTGCTGGAGACACATCTGGCTGGGCCCGCCCAGGCCCCCAGATGCCAGCAGCTGAGGTTTTGGTTTTGTTTTGTTCTTTTTATCTTATTCCTTATGTATTTGGTACAAGACCTCGCTACTCAGCTTGGACTCGTCGTTTTCAGCCTTCCTGGGATAACAGGCATGTGCCACCACACCCAGGCTCAGCGGCCAGCATGGAACGCCTGGGATTCTGGGCCTGTGCACATGTGCTCGCGGGGATTGAATCCCGGTGTTTGCGCTTGCGCAGCAGCTGCTTAGACTGCGGAGCTATGTGCTTAGACTGCGGAGCTATCTCCCCAGCTCCAGCCCAGCTGTGTTTGGACGCGGCCTCCTCGGTGCTGCTATTTCAGCACTACAAAAGTGGGGAGAGGTAGAGACGCAGAAACTGTCCCAAGACCACGTTATGTGTGCTAGTGCCCAGGACACCGGATAGATTATTAAAGAACTAATGCCATCTTTAAAAGTGACTCTTACTTGTGGCCATATCCACCGTGGCCTGTTGGTGGCAGTTGCCTGTACTACCCGAGCCCCTTCCGTAGCCACGACTGCTGGCCATGTGCTATGCTTGTAAGCGTGCGGTGTGCACTGTGTGGAGCCGTTCCTCTGCACTGCTGCGTGTTTAAGGCGCAGCCATCTGAATTAATCGTGCCTGATATATAAAGACCACCATAAGACAGTGTTATGTTTTACAATGTTTGTTTAATTTACATTTAGCATTCCATCTGTACCAATTAAACCATAAATTTGCTCAGATACTGCAAAAATGCGTGTGCTTTGAAAGTGGCAATAGGCCAACAGGTTTCAAAGCAATAATGCTTAATAAACTCTCTGCACACCCAATATGTTCCACGTACGGAAGGGTGGTTGGTGATGAAAGAAGGTTTGCCGTTCGTAATAAAATACAGGGAAATGTGTTCGTGGAATCTCAGGATGGAGGTACGTTAATCACTAAAAGCTTTACTTCAGATGGCCATTCACGCTGTTCAAACTACTAATAAGAAATAACTGGAGGCAGGAAGGTAGCCCACAACCTCTCTTATTACAAGCATACGGGGTAATGTCATGCACTGTAATTAATCTGTTCTTAAGGTCAAAAACAAGGGAGCACTGTGCCCCTGCAAAAGGCCTACCTAATTTTGTGAGCTACAGGTTTACAGCTCTCTCTCTCTCTCTCTCTCTCTCTCTCTCTCTCTCTCTCTCTCTCTCTCTCGCCTCATTTTATTACTGTGACATAGCATAAGCTTCTACACGAAGCCCAAGAGCACTCACCTTGCAACGACATGAAAACTGTTTCACTGTCCAAAAGTCAGCTATTAAAGTGGCGAAGAATGGAGGGCCGGGGAGATAGCTCAGTGGCACAAGCGCTTTCCTGGCAAGCACAAGATCCTGAGTTTGAGTCCTGGTACCAGAGGAAAAGTAAACGCAGAGCTCTCTTCTAGGGACAAAGAAGAGGGAGCTTCAGGGTCACAGTAAATACAGTAAACTTCGTGGCCAAGGACCCAGAATCCTTCTCAAGATTTTAACTTACGTGTGTATTAACTACATTGGATTTTGGATAAAACACCCAAAAGATTCTACACCTAGCAGAGCTAGAAAAAGCAATGTCTGCAGCATTCTGGGAAAGAGCTGGCCTCTAGCATAATACCCTATTCACTTTGGGGGAGTTTTTTGTTTTTGTTTTGTTTTATCTTTTGTCTTTTTGAGACAGGGTCTCACTATGCCATTCAGGCTGGCCTTCAGCTCACTTTTGTAGCTCAGGCTGGTTTCAAACGCACACTGATCCTCCTGCCTCAGTCTCCCAAGTGCTGGAATTACAGGCGTGTGCCACCACGCCTGGCTTACCCTGTTCACTTTCGGATGTAGGAGAGACCAAGGCAGAATTCAATTTAGTTGACCCCGGCCTGAAGTGTTTACACAGCGGCAGCCTTTCCTAACTCACCCCATTCCTCACCCCTCCCCCGCCCTGTCAGAGCTTCACAGAGAGGAGGTGAGGAGGAGCCAGGGCTGATTAAGTGCAATAAGGGACGACCCCCGCCAATGCTTAGTCATAAATCCCTCTGCCCGAGACCCCGCACCTGCAGGATACAGGAGCATCACTTTCCTTCCCAGTTGCCATAACAACGAAGAAACACAAAAGCAGGTAGGGAGCCAAGAGCTGAGCCTTTCCCACTTTCCAGTTCGGAAAGGGGAAGGACCTTGGTCATCGGCTATGAACAAAGCCTCTGTCATTCCTATAATTTGGTCTCCCGTGGGCAGTATATCTAACCCTGGCCATCTCACTGGTACCTACAACATGTCATCTTCTTCAGCTACGTTTGTGGCTTTCAAATCTGAAACACTAGTATTTATTTTATATCTAATATTTTAAAAATTATACAGAGTAGTTTGTTGCCCTTATGTTAAATTTCTATAATTAGATGCAAATTTAAAAAAAAAAAACTTGTCACAATCTTTGCCTATCAACAAAAAGGTGTCCCGAGTGTCCACTTTTGACTAAGTATGAGCCGGGCTGTGCATGTAGCTCACGGCAGAGCAATTAGCTACCATGCGTGAATCCCTGAGCGTGATCAGGTACCACAAAAATGAACAATTTTTTAAAATATTGCCAGCTACCCCTGTACTTTTTAAAACTCAGACTTTAGACGTTCATCTTGCTTTATATTAACAACAACTTTTAAAGCAACTTTCCAGACATGAGCAACACACCCAGAACATGCTAACGGATTCATGTATTCATCTGAATAACCCTGTAATTAGAATTATGAGCATGTTACTTTCTCAGGGAAACTAACAGTGTAAGGCCGGCAGCGGTCATAGGGGTCACTCTGTGTGGCTGACTGCTGGCATTGCTTCTTTTATTTTATTTTTTTTTAAAACTAGTACTTGGCATTTCATCAAGGCATAAATAAATATCTCTACACCTCTGGGAAAGAGACTAGCTATCAGGTGTATCAACTTTATTTATTTATTTATTTATTTATTTATTTATTGTCTTTTTGAGACAGGGTCTCACTGTGCGGTTCAGGCTGGCCTTGAGCCCACTTTCGTAGCCCAGGTTGGTCTCAAACTCACACCGATCCTCCTGCCTCAGCCTCCCAAGTGCTAGGATTACAGGTGTGCACCACCACAGCCCAGTAGGTATATTGATTTTATATCCTAACTGTGTTTCTTTGAAAATAGTAATTCTGAGAAATACCACTGGCCTGGTGGCCCACTGCAATTGCAGAACATTTAACTGTATATGTATCTGCTTCCTCTTAGTCCAAAGAGAAGTATATTCTTTTCCTTTTTTTTTTTTTCTAAGCAACATCAACAGGGAGGTGGGTCATGCCCACACACTGTACTCTGCAGAATGATTGTGAGGACAATATGCAATATGTCAACTTTCAAAGAAAAGAAAGGAGAAAAGAAAAAAAATAATAATGTTGATTTAGAAGGGTTAATGTTTAATTGTTTGATCAATCTATATACCTATATGTATTAATCTAAACTGATCTGATGATGAAAATATGTAATATAACCCATGTTAAGTTTAAACAATAAAAAAAAAAGAGAGAAATACCACTGGGAAGGAATCTTGGTACAAAATAAAACATAATATGCCTGACTAACCATTGAGTGAAATTTCTAATTTCTCTTACTTTTTCCATATGTTGGCATTGGGAAGCAAGATGCAGCTTCTATCCACAGCAATATAAAAATATTCAGATACATTTATCTAACAGATAAACAAAGATTAAAACAATAAGCAAAGATGGTGATGAAGGATAATTCTGATAATTTTTTATTACCACCAGATCAAAGCTATATGCATTGGGAGATAATCAAATTTGACTAAATATTCTTCAAAAGAATAACATATTTTAACAGGAAGACACAAATATTTTCATTGCTGAAGTATTTTATTTCTATTTGCTGGTAGTTTTTAAACTGTGATGATAAAGTATATTCCCACCAAATGAGTCTGCAGAATTTCAAAACTTATTTGTGAATCCAAATCAGTGGTCATACTTACACCTTTTTTTATTATGATCATTACGGCCGGCTCAGCTTGCCCCTAGGGGTGGGGCTGGTGTAGCATGTTGTGCTGGGATCAAACTGCTGTCCCTGTGGTTGCCTAAGCTTGCCTAAGCAGGCGCTTTAGACCACTGAACCATCTCGCCAGTCCCCACTTACACCTTTGTTGCTCCTTTTTTCTTTTTCTTCCAAAGATTAAACCCAAAGCAGGGCGTAGTGGCTCACGCCTGTAATCCCAGCACTTGGGAGGCTGAGGCAGGAGGAACAGTGCGAGTTCAAAACCAGCCTGGGCTCTAAAGGGAGCTCAAGGCCAGCCTGAGCTGCACAGGGAGACCCTGTCTCAGAGAGACAAAGAAAAATCAGTTATTCTTTTGAAGAACACTTAGTGAAATTTGATTATCTGGTGGTAATAAAAATATAGAGGCAGGGGCTGGGGAGATAGCTCAATAGCGTAAGCGTTTGCCTGGCCAGCACGAGGACCCAGTCCTCGTATTTTGGCATTGGTGCCCCGTGAGCTGCATCTACGGCCCTGGGTGCTCCCAGGAATATCTTCATCCCCCAACGGAAGGACGCTTTCCGTGAGAGAATAAAGAACGACACGGAGTGGCGGTCTACGATGTCCCTGGCTGAGACCTATCCCAGCCAGCCCGAGTCCCTATCAAGTTGACCGCAGCGCCAGGCAACCTTCTACAGCCTTTGCGCGGCATCTCTGGTCGCGAGGCGCCACCTCGTGGAAGAACATGACCACTGCATGCAAATAGTCATTTCCGGGCCATAACCACATTTACTAATGATTTTTGTTTTGTTTCTGTGGTAACTATCTTTCCTCCAATCTGTCACCTTACATTTGCTTTTGTAAAAGACGACGACACGCTAGAAATGCTGTGTACAATTAACTACATATCGACTAGTTTCAAGTGTTCAAGGAGCGTCTGTCTCCTTATAGGAGCTCAAAATTATTGCTAAAACTTACTTCTGTTTTGGCGAGAAGACTTCGGACTTTCCACTGCAAGAACAACGAGTGTAGATGTCTAAATGAAAAGCGTGCTCCGCCACGGCTCGGAGCCCACGGCCACCAAGTCTGAGAAGGACAACTACCCCCGCCCTGTGCGGGGGTCGCACCTCTGCATCAAGGCTCTGCCCTGGGAAGGCCCAAAAGTCATCGGAGGAAACTCGAAAGTCTGTGCCAGTGGGATGAAGTCTGTGTGCCATGAGAGGAGGGACCAGCGCCGCGCCAGAAATCTAACTTCAGGCTCGTTGGCTTACCAGGTCAGCCTGCCTGCCTCACCCTGGCCGGCTGTGCGCACCGGTGCCCCAGGAGCAGAACGCTGCGCTCCATTTAGCTCACTTTGCGGCCACCGCAACGCGCCTTCATTGGAAGGTCTTTATAAATGAGGAGGACAGAGGAGGCTGTAGGGAGGGGAGGCAGCGGGAAATAAAGAGGGTCCCAGCCACATCTTGCTCGGTGAGTACAACTTCCCTAGGATGAAGGTGGTCATTATGTCTATCTATCCTGTACTAAAAATTTAATTTAAAAAATAAAATATAGACTTATTAAAACTGAAAAAAAAAAAAAAAAAAAAAACGCATCTCACACTGGATCCTTAAAGTCCTGACACCCAGTGAGCTGTGTTGTGACTGGCTCGCGTCGCCCAGCACGGCCCCTTGTCAGTGGTACCTCTCCTTAGCGCTGGAGTTGGTGTCACCAGAGAGGCTGGTGTGCACGCCACCGTGTGCCCCACGTCCAGCTCTCAGGCTGAGCACCTGGCTCTGCCAATCAGGTTCACCCACGCAAGGCAGGGTGGGCAGGGGCTACTCAGAACGGGGGCTGGGGGCCGGCTGCCCCTAGCAGGGTGGGGGACAGCAGGGGTTCTGTGCTCTGGCGTCTGCCCGGAGCTGGTGCCAGCTGCAGCGTCGGCCGCCAGGAGGCGCTCTGCCCCGGGGTCAACAGCCCCAGCCTCGGGTCCTAGAGAAGGGCTTAAACATGGGCTCGAACACGTCCTCTTCATCCTAAGCCCAGGACTCTAGGATGGGAGAGTGGGACACCAGAGCCCTCACGGGGACCGGGGGCAGAGGTGCCCAGACCTGGGACCCTCGGCAGGGAGGACGCTGCGCGCTTTCCTCTGCCCCCTCTCTCTTCCAAGCAACCTCACCGACCACAGAAGCTAAGTTTGCCATTCAGACAGAGAAGCTGGCACTGTAGCAGGCTCAGAAATAAATGACACGGGAAGGCGCGGCTCTGGGAGGCCACCCTGAGAGGAGGAAGGACCAGCAGAGCCAGGGGGGGGGGTCCCTAGGCTGTCGCTCGCTGTGAGCGCGAGACACCTCCTCACTGCCACTCCCCGTGGGGAGGACGCGCACGTGTGCCAGCTGAGGAGGCCACGGGGAGCACGGAGTAGGGGAGTGGTGAGCCCTCTCCATGGCTCTGGGAGAAGCCGGCTGCTGGTCCCCAAGGCCCAGAAGTTTGCACAGGAAAAAAAAAAAAATCTTGTAAAGTTCCCCCAGGGCCAATGAAAACTGCGCACACGCTCGCCTGCCTGGACACTGCACAGGGCTGAAGCCTGTGGCCCCTTCACTGGCGGCCCCCGCCCATTTTCCCTCTCAGGCTGCTTCCTCTCCAGCTCAAGCTGGAACCTCTAACCTGTGGTAGTCTGCCCCCACCCTGTCCACCTGAACAAAAAGCTTTTCTTTCTTTCTTTTATTATTTTGCGGGACCAGGGTTCGAACTCACAACCTTGGACTTGCCAGGCAGACTCTTGTGCCATGGAGCTATCTCCCTGGTCCCCACAAGCAAACTTTTTAATATTTTCACGCATCTCCGTTTCCCATGCGTGTCACGTTCACACAGAGCACAAAGAGAACTGAGAACCACCTTAGCTGGCCTGCGTCCAGACACACGGAAAACTGAAGTGAGAACTGTCACATGACAGTAGCTCGGCGGAGGCCATGTGAAGGTCGCTAGAGAAATCGGCTCCTGCAGCATAAATAGTCTGGCAACAGTGCCCCCTGGCGTCTAGACGAGGGATTGACTTCCCTGGGTACTACAGAAGTAGGTGTTGACAGGTGAATGAATGCTGTAACACTCCTAGGAGAAAGTCAGAGTTTTAAGGGAAAGGGGCTGGGGAAATAGCTCCGTAGCACAAGTGCCTGCCCGGCAAGTGCAAGGTCGTGAGTTCGAACCCCGGTCTGGCAAAATTTCTCAGGCTTCTGGGAGATGTTTGTCAGGGAATGTAGAATAGCTCAGGGGAACCTCGGGGTGACTCTTGGAGGGGCCCTGAGCGCTAGAGCCAGGCAAGGGAAATCTACCACAGGGCTCAAGCGCCCCTCGCCAGACAGGGCCTTTGCACTCAGAGGCTGCCGCCAAGTCTCGTCAGGCACGGCGCGTGTGCAGAAGCAGAGGGTGAGAACCTCTCGGCAGCGGCTACTAAGACACCGTGCGCACTGCGCGGGCAACCGGCTGAGAGGGACTTGAAAGTGTGGGAGGTGCAGGGAACGCCTGCTTCACCTCCACCTTTGGAACGTCGCCAGAGCATCTGGCCCCACCGCGCTGGACTGGGCCTGATCTTGGCCACCTAATCCAAGAGAGTATTTAAATTCTAATTAATAAAAAAATGTGTTTCTCTATTTAAGGATATATAAAGATTTTAAGTTTCTTTTTTTATTTTATTTATTACTTTTAATAATAACAATATGATAGTTTCAAAACACGTTAGTAGTATATTTGCAATAACTGACACATAGCATATTGTTGTCGTCATAATAGTTATACAGAGCACAGGGTATAGGCATGATAAAGTCTTTGATTGATATTGATAAGGAAAGAAAAAAATAAAAAAATTTAATTGAAATAGTTGTATACATAGTCTAATGTTCCTTATTTGCATTGGGATAAAACGCAAAGCTAGATTTGGATGAGGACCTGTAAGAGACTTAAATCAACAGCCTCCAACATTGCAAGTTTCTTTAAAAAAAAAAAAAAAAAGACATTTATTCAGCGCCATGATTAGACGATTACATTGAGCAATCCACAGCATGGATGCAAAGGTCTGTACATTAAAACTCTTTGTTAGAATGCTTTCTGCTTCCGAAGAACAGAAACTAAAATAACCGGTTATACAATTAGTCACACATACAGTCCTCGACTTTTCAGCCATACGCATGCGTGTTGTCTAAAACGTGTCTCCTTTGTAGCAGCGAGGCCCGGCCACCACTGTGCTTGGCTGACGTCACAAATCTATTGTAACCCTTGGCTTCCCTTCACTTCTCTGGCTCTCCTCTCCTGCTAAGCATTGTTTCCTGGAAGTGTTTAAAACCTTCTGCCACTGCCATAGCTACTGCTGCT
>PVJA010022469.1:0-23665 GCA_004027025.1 Myocastor coypus
CAGGCTCAGCTCCCAGCGGTGGGGTTTGGGCTGGGCTGGGACAGGAAGTTAGTCTCGGGAACGCAGAGGCGGGGCAGAGGGGCGCAGGGGCTTACCCGCAGCGGGTGCGCAGGCTCAGCTCCCAGCGGTGGGCTAGTACACAGTTTTTAATACGGTATTTTTGTTCTAAAAATATTGAAAACTGAAGTACAAAATTTATACAATATGAAAATGTGAAAGATGGTTATTTATAACTTATTTAAGAATAAAAGGCTGTAGATGCACTATACGCAGTTTAAAATAAGTAAGAAAGAAGTAAGTAAGTAAGTAAGAAGTAAGAAAAAATTAATCGCAAAACAGGAAAGTAAATGCAGGATATGAATGGGCAATTAATAGAAAGGTGGATTAGTTAATAAACACAAAATGAAGCAGTAAGAAATTGCAAATGAGATACAACATGGATTACATATTAGTTTGATACAAATATTTTAAATTATGAAAAATGTTTAGCATTTGAGTTGTGGAGAAATAGTCCCCTTTTCACTGTAGATAAAAGTTGAAAACTAATCTTTTGTTTGTTTTTTTAATATAATTGTTTATTATGATTTGAAGAGCAAAAATAAGAGAATCAAAAATAGAAAAAAATGGCGAGAGTACATATAGTACAGAATTTCAAAACAAGAAAAATTTAACAACGGTTGCATTACATAATTTCATCATCAAATCAGTATAGATCAACAGACATAGGTATGTAAGACTGATCAAACAATTAAACATTAACACTTTCAATAAACATTATTTTTAAAACTAGGAATCAATCTCAGGACCTTGCGTTTTCTGCAGTCTCAACCCCTATACATATATATATATATATACATATTTTTTTTAGAAGAATGACTTAAATACAAAGTGCAATTGGAAGAGTTAAAAAATTAATATTTATTGAAAGTGTTAATGTTTAATTGTTTGATCAGTCTTACATACCTATGTCTGTTGATTTATACTGATTTGATGATGAAAATATGTAATGCAACAGTTGTTAAATTTTTCTTGTTTTGAAATTCTGTACTATGTGTACTCTTGTCACTTTTTTTTTCTATTTTTGTTCCTCCTATTTTTACTCTTAAAAACATAATAAACATTTATATTAAAAAAAGAAAACTACTCTTTTGGTAGGGCAATTTTTTCTTAGCTCTTCAAGTTTTATAATCATGAATCTTTGGTGCAGATACCTAAAATGCAAAACCACTTGCAAGTAAAAGAAGAGAAAGTATATAAGAATGTCAACAGAAATATCATTTGGCATGATTTTATTTGTAAAGTTAACTAGTAAATTAAGAACAGTGAAAACTGAAAAAAGCTAAAATATTTCTGATTTATTTCTAAAATGAAATATTAGACTTAAAAATAACATAGAACTAGATATAAACTGTATAATATGAAGGGATAAAGGAAAACAAAATTTCTAAAAAAAAATCCTGACAACTATGTATAGTACAACTTTGATTGTGTAAAATATATACACTATGATGAATGAATAGAGGGATTGTAAAGACCTTGCTACATTAAATATAATTAACTATGAAGAACAGTTATTGAGTGTAGGACAAGAGCATTTGTTCACATTTTTATTTGTATTGGTACATAGTATGATTTTAGTCACAAACATATATTATGGTTATTTATTTTATTTTATTTTTTTGAATTTTATTTTTTTTCTTGTTTCACAACTTTTTGTTTGTTTGTTTATATATTATTATGGCCGGCTCAGCCTGCCCTGAGGGCAGGGCTGGCGTAGCATGTGGTGCCGGGGATTGAACCGCGGTCCCTGATGCCTCCTAAGCTTTCCTAAGCAGGCGCTTTAGAGCACTGAGCCATCCTGCTGGGCCTCACAAACATATGAACCCATTAAAATTTTAAAAAATGATTTCCCAAATATTACTAAAAATACGCTTGAGAATTTTGCTAAAAACATGGGTCACAGGTGATATGTATATAGGTTATCGTTTTTTCTCCTCTTTTTGATATTTTAATTGCAAATAATCTGTCATGAGTTCTCATTGCCTCGTTTGTGTACTGAATACAATGCCAAAGACTAGATCCAGGAATCTGTGTGGTAGGAAGATAAATTTTAGCTAGTCTGGCAGTTATCTGGAAGTGAGAACTCCAGGGGAGCTGTATGTACCTTCAAGAGAATTGGAGGCAGTATGAAGTTAGACTCTGTGCCCTACAAAGATGAAGGTAACGTTTTAAAGATGATAAGTTGTTTCCTTTTCCTTTCATAAAGGACTACATTTTTGCTTCCACATTCAGTCTATTGCAATTGATGTTATCTTTGGGAACTTTATCTGTTGAGGGACTTCCTGTACTTTTTACTGTTATGTGTATTATTTCGGGTTTATGTTCTAATAGCAAACTCCGTTATCACTTCTCAGTATGCATTTAATTGCATACAAAATAGCCAGTGGTGTGATGTTTGAAAATCTATGAATTATTTTCCACCTTTTTCTTTGATTTTTTGTTTTCTTGGTAGGAACATGCCACAGAGCTTTCAGCTATTGAGTTCTTAGGAAAAAAAAGACATAATTACTTTTCATATATGAGTGCCTTCTTTTCCTGCATCTATCAATGGAAACGAAGGGCCAGATGTGCATGTTTTTAAAAAGAAGTTTGAATTAATCTGTATAGCTGTACAATCGTGTCTGCCTGCCTCATATCTTTCTGACATGCTAGTGTGCACACCAAGTGTTTGTCCACTTAACAATGAAACACTTAGTTTTACATTTTAAGATCTATTGATATTTGTGTAAACCAGTTTCCGCTTAGAAGAGCTGTGAATTAGGTTTCGTTTCGTGTGTCTGCTCTGTAGTTCATGCCCTCCCCCCACTTTTACTCATGACCCTTATGTATTTCTTGTTTTGAAGTCAGATTGTGGGTGAACTGTTTTATTCCCTAATGGCCACTAAAGCAGTCCTCATTGGAGAAAATATATAAAGTATACATTTGTGGCTTGTCTTTATGTTGAGAGCCTTCATTACATTTCGTATTTTGGAAGCTCAATGAAGCCAGTCTCTAACCTTTGGGGCACAATATGTATTCCTGGTTTTAGTTTCTCTTGCTACAGAAATAGCTGCATGAATGAGAATTCTTATAAAGAAAAAGCTCTTCAATAATTAGAATTCATCTACAACAAGAATATTTTATTAATTACACATTGTAATCACAAGGATACTCACAAAACCAGTCATGCAAGCCCATATTTAGAGATTTGTAGACAGAAGACTTAGTGTAAACATAGAAATGTTGAACCTACTCAGCTGTAACCTGCAAAGAAGATAACAAGAAGGATTCTGTTCTCTGTGTGATTTGTGAACAATGCTAAGTAAATATTCATCATTAATATATAATAACTGTTGCTTTTGGCAGTTCACTTTTCATTTAATTTGATAATGTGTCCAGTAAATGAAGTGGTACAGGCTACAGTGTTTTACCAACACAATTGCATATTTTCAATCATTGTTAAATGAAGGCAGCTCAAGGCAAAGCTTTAACCCCCACTAGTTTTGTGTGTGATAAAAAGAGAAGGCGCTATCAATCTTTATTGTCTGTCTCGCTTACTGTAATTGCATTCAATAGTCCACTGATTCTGTTGTCTGTGCTAATGTCAGGAACAGAGGAGAGCCAGATGCTCAGACTTGATCATATGCATCCAGTGGCCACTTTGATAAGTTGGCAGCAAGTCGCTGGGTTTGATGATAAATTGTTAACGCTATAGATTATGAACAGCTGAACACTGCAAGTGTACATGGAGGAAACTTCTTACCTTGTTTTAAATCTGGCATCATGATGCTAGCTAAAGGGCATGTCATGTATTATTCAAATGCATCTTGCACTGGAAATGTGCCAATGACTCATTGCATCCCTATGAATAGTAAAAGCAACAACAACAACAACAGAAATCCACAGTGATTTGAACATGACATTAATGGTACCAGGATTATGAGAAGCATTTTGATATACTGTTTAATAGTTTTGATTATCTGATTCAAAGAGAAGAAAGCTTCTAAGTTGTATTCGCATTTAATCCATGTTAAATCATACTCTTCTTGGTTATTTCTGTGATATTAGCTGATAATGAGAGTGTTTTCTAAAAACAAACTGGTTTTTCATTAGTTAAAACCTGTGGTAGTTGTTCCTGAAGGCACACAAATCAGAGCCTGAGGAAGGAGGGCAACGTGCGGTCTCAAATTTTTGCCAAGTTTTGTCACATGTATTTGTTGCTGCTTCCAAGACAGGTATAGTATTGGCTATTTGCATGGTATATACATTAGATCTAATTTTTTCTGAGTTCATGCGGTGGTTATAGAGGTTCAGGATCATAGTTTTTGAATTGTTGGACCTCTGGGAAAGTTGTTTTTAAAAGCTAACAATAAGGAATAACATTCCTTCTTCTAGGGAATGCAGAGCTGTTAACTACATTTTTAATAGAAAATTACAGATGCCACTAGCTAAAAACCACTTGTTGTATCACTGGAGAGACTGCTCTTACCGCTTTGAATCCTTATATGGTTACATTTTCCTGACATAAATGTACTAGAGACATTGTTGTGTATGTGGATTGGAAGAACAATAGCAACAAAAACTAGGGCATAATTGACATGTTTTCTTTTATCAGATAATAACAATTTCATAATCCATTGTGTAAGACTTTTTGCCCATGCTACTGGGAAACTCAGAAAACTAAACTATAGAGAATTTTGTGGCTGACTTTTCGATTATGATACATCTTTCTGTATCCCTTTCTTGTTTCTTTATACTGTGTTCCTTATCTCTTATTTATTGGCAGGATATGTATATAAGGAAATGGTTGCCTCAGAAAAGAAGGGAGAGACAAACTTACCCATAAGAATTTAAGGGTAGGACCCTGAAAAATTTAAATGCATTATACCAAAGGTTGTAGCTATGACTAATGTAGTGTGGTTGCACCTTAAAGAAAATTAAGTGCACTTCTCTTAGGGTCATTTACTCCTCTTGAAGACAGTATCTTAAAATCGTTTAATTCTTAGGATTTTGGTAAGGATTCAAAGAACACATATAAAGTAAGCCTTTTATAAATGTTAGAAGCTATTATGATGAAAAATTTTATGTGAGTTCTGGACTGTAAAAATAGCATAAGCATATAACCCAAATGTTAGAGTTTACTTCTGATCTTAAGTTTGACTCTTAAAATAATATTACTGTGATTGGATGTGTTACTTCTTAAATCCAACCTTAAGCAATGCGATGTATGAGAGGCTTAGTTTACTCATGTGATTATTTGAGATAAATTCTTCACCTTATTAAAAATCCTTAACTTTATAGAATTCATCATTTTAGCATTGGATGTATCAGTTTCTTTCTTTCTTTCTTTCTTTTTTTTCTTCTAAAAATGAGTCATTCAGGGCTGGGGAGATAGCTCCGAGGCACAAGTGCCTGCTGGGCAAGTGCAAGGTCGTGAGTTCGAACCCTGGTCCCACAAAAAAAAAAAAAAAAGAGTCATTGAAATTTAAACTTATGCAAGGTTGGCAAGAAAGTGTTGGCCTGAGCTAGCAGAAGGGCTCCAGCCCCACCCCCATGCAACACTCTGGAGCCCAGCCCAGATGGGCACGCCCTCACCCTGAATTTGTGATATTATTGTTAGTCTTTTAGCTATCGTTCTACTCCTGCATTTCTCGCTTTCAGTGGCTTCTGCTTTACTTTATAGTTTTTTGCCATTTGATACCCTGATCAGTGTCAAAATTTCAGTATCCAGGGCTTAGCTTGGTGCTTCTTCATTTTAGCTTCCACATTTCTCCTTGAACACCCAATTCTAGGAAGTCCCAAGGCTTTAAATACCATCTGTGGACTGACGGCTGCTGAGCTTTAATCTCCTGGAATTTCACATTCACATATCCAACTGCCTAGTTGGCATCTCACCATAGAAACATACTGAGCAACTGTCCCTACCTAGATCTGTCCACGGAAGCCCATCTCATTCACAGTCATTGTAGTTCAGAAAGTTTTGTCAGTGGATAAAAGAGGCTACAGTCAAAAACTTCTTCATTTTTGACTGCTCCCTTTTCTCACCCACTATATGAACCCTTAGAAAGTCCTACTGGGTCTGTCTCTCCAGCACATCTCTCTCACATTAGCCACCATTGTACCACTTGCTTCTCATCCTCACTCCCCCAAACACCTCTTTTTTTTTTTGCTTAAATCCAAAATCTACATCACTAAAATAATATTTAAAATATAAAAATTAAACCACAATGCGCAGTGCCCAGATCTACCCAAATTTCTCAGGCGGCTTACTATCATGGGTAGAATAAAGGATATTATGGTTTAGGTCTGGACTGTGCCTCCAAAGCCATGTGTTTAGAGGTGGGTCTTTGAGAAGGTGTGTGGATCATGGGACATATACTTATTCGGAGACTGATCCCGTAGGAAACCGTAGCAGAATGTGCTGCTTGGAGGAAGGGCCTGGTCAGAAGGTGGGAGTCGGTGGGAGCATGAGCAGGAAGGGCCTACCTCCGTCCCAGGTCCTCCCGTCTCCTCATGTCTGCACCACCACCAGGGCAACAAGAGAACAACTTTCCTTGGCACGTGCCCTTCTTCTACGCTGTTTCTGTTTGAGCCTGCCCACCTAGGACTAAAACCTTTAAAATTTTCAGCCAAAATAAACTCGATTTATTTATTTATTTATTTATTTGATTACTTATTTAGGTGGTACTGGGGATTGAACTACACAGGACCCTGCACTTGCCAGGCAGGCACTTATTCTGCTGAGCTGTCTCCCCAGCCCAACTCCTCCTTTTTCAAGTAGGTGTTAGGTATCTTGTCCCAGTGATGAGAAATTGACTCAAAGGCCAACATTTCTGTTGTTACCTGGGAAGCCTTCTTTCTGCAACTCTTCACGCCCTCATTCCTGTATGTTAGACACACCCTTATAGTTCTGGCCCAGGTCGTTGGCGCAGAACTTCAACCATGATTGCTCACAAGATCCTTTCTCCAGATTTTTACAGGACTGCTTTCTTCATGTCATTAAGAATGCTATTGCCTAGGCTTTTTATCCACAGAGCCCCAGAGCTTCCTGTATTGCTCCGTTTTATTTTCTTTAAACTTATTATTGTCTCATTATTTTCTTCTCAGTTTGTTTTCTGTATTCCACTATTAACACGTGAGCCTCATGAGAACAGAAACATTTTTATCTTGCCTGCCCCTGAGCACTGTTTTGTACATATGGATGGAGACTGTGGATTGGAGTCAGATTCACGGGGTTTGTGTGCTGTCTCTGACATCCACTGTTATGTCATTTCATGTGGCTTGGCTCTGTGTGGCTTAGTTTTCCCATGTGAAAACAAGACTATGTTAGCGTCTGCTCTTCTTAGTTTTTGTGGCAAATAACGGATACAAAACATGTAAAACATTTATGATAAATCTGGCACTCAGTGGGCTCTAAGGATTTTTCTCCTCACTTAGAATTATACTGCTATATAATAAGTATTCTACAAAAATGACAATAGTGATTGTTATATCCTACTCATGAATGTATTAAAATTTGATCCAATATTGATTTATGAAAAAGTCTCAAATTTCTTTTTGTTCTCAAAAGAGTATCATATCTGGTGTTTTTAACTCAATAGCCTATTAACAATTATGTTGTCATTTAAATATCTAAAATTGATGAATTAAATCTTGAGATAATATTCAATAGTTTTTACCAAATTAACTCACTTATAGTTAAATTACTTGCCTGCTTTCTTTAATATAATTATGAAGGTTGATAACATCTTTTCATGTATATGTACATGGGAAGCTTAGAAGATACAGTTGAACAAAATGAAAGAGAATTTGTATTTCTTATATTTTGATTTATATTTGTATTTCAAGATTTTCCCCTATGAATATTTTAATTGTTACTAGCTTTGTGTTATCCTGAAACATAGTTTATTTGATAATTCCAGGGAGAACATTCATTACTGTTATCATAAATTACATTGCTTTTTGAAGTTGATTTTGTATTTGAGATATTGTATATGTATGTATACACACACAGACATATATATATATATATATATATATATTTGTTTTGTATCTTAATTTCTTAATAGTTATTAGATTTTAAAAATTTATTTATTTATTTATAAATCCAAGCACTGGGATTATAGGTGTGCACCACCATGCCATTTCAGAGCCAGCATGTGTTAGGCAGGCATAGTATGTGGTACCAGGGATAGCATCCAGGTCCTTGTGCTTGCCAGGCAGGTACTTAGACTGCTGAGCTGTTTTCCCTGTGCAGTTATTAGATTTTTGTAGGATCTTTAAATTTTTCTTTAAGCATATTTGTTTTCTGAATAAAAATAATTTTACTTATTCCTTTCCAGCTCTAGGGCTTTGTTTCTTCCTTGTATCTTCTTCCACTATAAAGGGTCTTCACTAAAATGAAAGGATGAGACCAGAAACCTTCAACTGGTTCCCAACTTTGGAGAGAAAACATTCAACACATACTGTGGAATACTGTGCTGGTTTTGATAGTTCCCACTGCTTTCTAATATCTGGGAAACCATTTTTCTTTTTTTTTATTAGTTGTGAATGTATGTTACATATTTGTCTTCCTATTTATTGGGAATGTCTTGTGCTCTTTCTACTTTCTTTTTTTTAATGTTAAATGTTGAATGCATTTCATTGATTTAATTTTATATATGAAACCAGCAAAGGCATGATAATCATATTTTTCAGTTTTAGAAAACATTTGGGTAAGAAAGTTTTAGTTTCCATTGCTAAATGCTTGATAAAACTCACCAGTGAAGCCAAATGAGTTTCAAAGTTTGTTGTGTGATAAATTTTGATAATTTAAATTTAGTAAGTTGATAAGTGTCTTTGTGTATTATGTTTCACTTTACAATTTTTTTGAGACAGGGTCTCACTATGTAGTTGAGGCTGGCCTTGCGCTCACTTTTGTAGCCCAGGCTGGTCTCGAACTCTCACCGATCCTCCTGCCTCAGCCTCCCGAGTGCTGGGATTACAGGCATGAGCTACCACGCCCAGCTCTTACAAATTGTGTTTATGAAGAATTCACTGATTGTAAGCATTTTTAAATTTTTACTTTTTGTATTTTGTGCAAGGTCTCACTACACAGTTTGTATTCATAGTGCTCCACCCGGGGGTGGGGCTGGCATGGTATGTGGTATGGGGGATCAAACCCAGCCCCTGTGCTTGCCTAAACACTGCCTAGCCCACTGAGCTATCTCTCTGGCCCTAATTCTAAGTATTTGAAGTGAAAAACATAAATTTCTCCATAATATTTCCTTAATATTTTAATTATCTGTAGGATCTTCAGTGATAGCCCTGCTTTCATATTTGATGTTATTGTATATAGTTTTTCTTTTTAAATACAAATTTTAATAAGCTTATTAATACTAATTATTTAAAATTGTTTTGTTCATGTTTTATTGCCTATATTCTAATTCTTAGATTGTTGCTTTTCAGTGTTATTTCCCTTTACTGGTATTTAACTTTTTGTTTTTCTGCCTTCTTGGTTTAGAAGCATATGTTTGACTTTATCCTATTTTGTTCTTTTGCTAATAAGATACCACTGCCTTAGCTGTATTTCACAACGATTAACATATACAGGTGGAATATGTTCTAATTTCTCCCTGTGCGACATTTTCTTTCTTTGTTTTCTTCTTTTTTCACCGAGGAAGTGCATTTAATTTTCAAATTTTGAGAGGGTTTTTTTTTTTTTTTTTTGCTACCATAGCGTCTTAGTTTTTCTCATTACTGTGGCAAAATACTCAGCATCCACAGTTAAAGAAGGAAAGGTTTATTTTTACAGTTTGAAGAGACCCATAGCTGGGTGGCTCTGAGAAAGGTTGGTATGGCAGAGGGGCTTTGCAATGGAGACACAGGACATGGTAGGCAGCAAAGAAGCAAAATAGCGAAGAAGCAGTGAAACCCAAGCAACATGTGACAGGCAGTGGCCCTCTTTCTGCCCCCATATCCTACTCTGGTTGTGTACCCTTATAGTGGGTAGTATTCATGCCCAAGGTGGGCAGCCTGAATCTTAGCATGGAGCAATGAATCAATTCTAGCACTACATCCTTGATCCAGGAGAATCATCTGTGAGATCCAGCTACCTCTTCAAAGTGCTACCTATGACCACGAGTCTTTGGGAGAGGGGGCATCTAGATACAAGCCCTATACTTAACTTATTGATTCTGGACTAAAAATCAATTATCATCATAAAGCAAGTTGTGAATGAGTTTAACACTTTAAAATATATTTAGAGTTACTGAAGGCCTGCTGTGTACTTGAAAAGAATTAGTATTCTTTAGTTGTGTGGTGTATAACTCTGTAAATGTCAATTAGAATAACTATAGCAGCGTTCTGTCTCTTGTTAAATTTTTTGACTTGTTCTATTGAGTTTTTGAATAGAGTGTCACAGTCTACAGTTACAACCTGCTATTTGTCTGTTTCTCTATTTTTACCTTTGTGTGTGTGTGTGTGTGTGTGTGTGTGTATCTGGCATTTTGGAACTTTCTTATTAAGTACATAAACATTTATAGTTATCATGTCTTTCTGAAAAATCAAGCTTTTGTTATTTTTCAAAATGACCCTTTTGTTGCAGTAATACTAGTGATTTGAAGTCTAGTTTGTCTAAAAATGTAGCTAGTTCTACTCCCTCGTACTGCTTTGTACTTGCCAGTATACCTTTCTTATCCTTTTAGTCTTTCTTTTTTTGTATGTATTTTGTGCAGAGTCTACAGAATCTCACTAAGTAGACAGGACACTTGTAGTGATTCTTCTATTTTCAGTCCCCCATAGAGCTAGGGTTACAGGGGAGCACCACCACGCCCAGTCTCAATGGCTGTCTCATTGTGCCCTAGGAGTGGGGCTGGTACTGTTTGCAGAGGATCGAACCCTGGTCCCTGCACTTTGCCTAAGCAGGCACTGTAATCTGCTGAGCTATCTGGCTGACTCTCCTTTCACTTTTGAGCTGTTATTTTATTTAAAGTACATTTTGAATTTGTTTTGCTTTTTATTTATTCTGACTATCTGCCTTTTAGATTTTTGGAGATTATCAGTATAATTGAATTTAAGTCAGAATCTTATTATTTGCTTTGTATTTATCCTGTTGGTTTTTAGTTCTTTTGTTTAGATTTTTTGTCCTTTTTTGATTTATTAAATGTTTAAAATATTTTATGTTGTAATATTCCTACTAATGTTTTAGCATTTTTTCCTTGAAATTGTCATTCAAGGTTGTTCTTAAGAGTCTAATATTTAATGAAATCTGATATTCAAAATATTTAACAATTATGTTCAAATATCTCTTAGAATACTGCTGTTGAATTCAAGGTATTTGATAAATAATTGATTAATGGCAATATTTATGGTATTATTATTATTATTATTAGATACTGGAGATCAAACTTGGGATCTTGCACTTACCACGCCTGTACTTATGCCACTGAACTATTTCCCTAGCTCTATGATATTATTTTTATGTACTTTGATATGTGCTTTTAATTTTTATCTATATGTAGTATTGATTTATAAAAAAGATCTTTAACACTTTTAGATCAATAAAGACTACTTAAAAATATCTAGGGCAGGGCAGGGGAGATAGCTCAGTGGCATAAGCACCTGCGTGACAAGTGCCAGGCCTTGAGTTCGATCCCTGGTATTACAACAACGAAAAGACAAAAAAATCTAGAACATTTTTTCCAATGACCTATTAACAGTTGGGTTGCTATGGAGCATATATGTCTATAAGTAATTTTGCTTTATTTTCGACTATATGTACTAAGGTGTATCCTGATTTCTCCACACTTTTATTTTTTATTTTTTTTATTTATGTATTTTTTTTATTTATGCATTTTTTTTTCTTCTTTCAGAACCTTTGTTTATTCATTCATTTTTATGGCTGGCTCAGCCCGCCCCGAGGGCAGGGCTGGCGCAGCATGTGGTGCCGGGGATCGAACCGAGGTCCCTGAAGCCGCCCAAGCTTTCTCAAGCAGGCGCTTTAGACGACTGAGCCATCCTGCCGGGCCCCTCTCCACACTTTTAAAATCATGGTTTAGAAAGTCCCAAATCATGGCAACAAACTCAAACCACATTCCTAGACAAGAAGGCATAAGCACTTGCTTGGCAAGCACAAGGTCCCAACTTCAGTCCTTGGTACCAAACAAACAAAAAAAAGAAAAATTACATTCCTTCTACTCATTTCTCCAGTATATTTCCAGAGTATGTTTTCCTCTTTTTCTTCCCTTGTTTAGGAAGGAAATATTTTGTCATTATTTTGTGCCACTTGGCAGCTTTTTTTGAGTTGAATAATGATGCAGTTCTATGCAGGTCTGAAATCTTGGACTGCTGCAGGGTGGTGCAGATGCAGAGGGTGTCTCTTTTCTTTGGAAGTTTAGCACTCTTTCCCCTGTCTCCAAAGCCGAGACCCTGCATTACCAATAGACAACCCTGGATACAGCTCCCGACAGTGGTTCCCTGGGCAGTGCGTGCTGTTTGTGCACTGGGTTTTTATTTTTTCCTCACTGTTGGCTTTGGAGATTTAGTTTACTTTTTCTTCACTAGATCATACCTGAAGATTATTTTATATTTTACCTTGCATTTCTAGGCATTTTTAGCAGAGAAAAATTTTATGTTATCTTATTTATCATATTGATGGATTGAAAGTGTCATTATGTCTTTTTACCTAATTATTTCCTTCTTTTTATTATTTTGGTACCAGGAATCAAACTCAGGACCTTGCACTTGCTGCTAAGCTATATCCCCAGCTCTTTCTCCTCTTTTTAATATTTCAGTTTAAAATTTTACTTAAGAGTAAATGGAAAGATTAGGAAAAACTATAACTGTTATTCAAATCTCGACATTTGTGATATATACAAATTTTAGTAAAGTTTATTAGCTATTTTCAGTATTTCAAATTTTCTATTCCATATTATTTCATATGAATGTGCAAAACTACTGTGAATACTAGCATTTCATATCTCTTTGTTTCTCATGAGAAAAATTGTCTCGGTTCCTGAGCAGCTTCCTGCGGCAGGAAATGACCCCAGGCCTGGAGCTGGGCCTTTCCGCGTCATGGCTCCCAAGCGCCAGTCTTCGCTCACCCCTCCGACCAAGAAGGCCCAGCTATCTCCGGGCCCCAAACCCTAGGCAGTGACGGCCTCGGCGGGCCTGCCCAAGGGAGAAGAAGAGCAGCAAGAAGCAATTGAACACATGCATGACGTACGAGATGAAATAGACTTAATGACAAGCCAGTGAGGAAATACTGAAAGTAAAACAGAAATATAACAAAGTCTGCCAACGAATTTTTCAAAAGAGGTCAGAATCGATCACAAAAGCCGGGCGTGGTGGCTCACGCCTGTAATCCCAGCACTCGGGAGGCTGAGGCAGGAGGATTGGTGCGAGTTCGAGACCAGCCTGGGCTACAAAAGTGAGCTCAAGGCATAGCGAGACCCTGTCTCAAAATGACAAAAAAAAAAAAAAAAAAAAAAGAATTGATCACAAAAATCCCAAATTTTGGGATAACACCATTTGTTAATCATCCACAAGTATCTGTGCTGCCTGGGGAGGAAGACGAGGGAGCTTTGCACTGTTTGACCAGAGTTGAAGTGACAGAATTTGAAGATATCAAATCAGGTTACAGAATAGATTTTCATTTTGATGAAAACCCTTACTTTGAAAATAAAGTTTTCTCCGAAGAATTTCATCTGAATGAGCGTGGTGATCCGTTTTCAAAGACCACTGAAATCCAATGGAAATCTGGAAAGCATTTGACGAAACGTTCAAGTCAAATGCAGAATAAAGCCAGTAGGAAGAGGCAGCATGAAGAGCCCGAGCGCTTCTTTACCCAGTTCACTGAACACTTGGACGTGGGTGCAGATGAGCCAGGAGAGGACATCCAGGAGGACACTGGTCCAGCCTGCTGCAGTACTGCCTGGCTCCTGACATGGATGATGAGGAGGCCAAGGGGGAGGAAGAAGAGGAGGAGGACGAGCAGGAGGAGGATGAGGAGGAGGAGGGGGCTGGAGGACATCGATGAGGAGTGTGATGAAGATGAGGGCGAGGAGGATGAGGACGACGAGGAAGGCAAGGAGGGCGAGGAGGACAAAGGAGAAGATGACTAACTGAATACTGACGGATTTCAACCTTCTTGTTTTTCCTTTTTTTTATTTTCTCCAGTCCCTGGGAGCAAGTTGTGTCCTGCCCCCCCACCCCCACCCCCTACCCCCCGTTTGCTCAGTTGCCCTGTTCTTGACATCTCTCTTCTCAAACACCATGGTTCTCGACTTACTGTGTGGGGAGAAACCTTGCAGAATACAATGCGGCAAGGATCTCCACAGCCTTCTGTTCTCAATTCATTTCGATCTCCTCCTGTCTCCACAAACTTTTTGGAATCAACACCACCATGCTCTGTGGGAAAAAAGAAAACTCTCCATACTGTTCACTCTTCTGGAAGCTGGAGTGTGCTCGGCCCTTGTGTAGTCGTGCATAGAATTCTTGCTTTCTTCCTCCTCTGTCTGTGCATTGGGCTCAGAGATTACACTGTGTCTCTATGTGAATATGGACAGCTAGCATTTAACAACCTGTCTACTTTCTCTTGTTTAAAAAAAGAGTTAAATTTTTTTAAAAGATGGGGTATAGAAGGGCAGCAAACCATGGGTATAAGATGTTTGTGTGAGTTAAGCCAGCATTTGACAGCCTGGCTTCTCCTTTGGCAGGTTTAATTGTGATGTTAACAGACATCCTTGCAGTTTAAGATGACACATTTAAAATAAAATTCTCTCCTAATGACGATGAGCCCTGCCACTCAATGGGAGAATCGGCACAATCTGTAGGGTCTTATTTGGAATTGATATTCTCTATTGTAATTTTGTTGGCTTATTTATTTATTTATTTATTTATTTATTTATTTATATGAGCAGAATAGATTTATTGAAAGAAAGCTCCTGTCCAAGAGAAGGACAGGAGGGGGGTCCAGAGTGGGTGTCCCCCAGGTGTTGGTTTATTTTAAAATTCTTTTTTTGTTTTCACTGTAAAGGAAAAGATGATGCACAGTTTTAAACATTCAAAGTGTACAAGTTGCTTTGTTACAATAAAACTACATGTGTCTCCACACACACACACACACACAAGGAAAACATTATCTGAGTGTGTTAATAAGAGTCATATGATAGCAAAATAAAGTTCTGGGTCTTAACGACATCTGAGACTGAGATATATTTTTGTTTTACAAATACTGATGACAGTTTGAGATATTCTGAATGTTCCTGGGAGGATTTAACACATTTCACTTATCAATATTTCTCCAATTTTCAGCTCAATAATAATCCAGACTGATAACTTATAGTTATTGTTATACTACTGATTTGTTATACTACATTCTATTTTTTGTAGCAGGAAGACCTAATTTCATAAGAATAAGTGAACATTAAATCACTGGGAAAAGTGAAATAAAAGTAGGCATTGATACTGTAAATATTTGGATGCATTACATCTAGCTTTTTGCACTTAAAAATGTGAGCTCACTCTCTTGGCTGCCCAGACTCCCTAGAGAGCTTGCATCTCATTACTTCCATCTGAAGTTATATAAGGGTTATACTTTTTTAGTCCTGTAACTGTGCTTCATGTTGTAGCTGAAATTCTGTCACACCTATGAAGAATAAAGAGTGTTTGCATCTCATAGGATTTTGTTGTAGGATTTTATTATTTTTGCATTGGTGTACTTTTATATAAAATAAGTCTTGATCTAAACATTTGGATTTACTAAGCAGTTTGTTCACAGAACTAATATATAATTAGAAAGTTAATTTTCTATTTCTCTCAACTTTATTCATACCTAATCATAAAGGTGTAAGTGTTATACTTTGGAAAGATCCTTAAAGGCTAACTACAGTTTTGAACTTTAAGTTCCCTTTGTGCTGCTCTTGTCAAGTACTTTTCAAATCTGGAATTTAATGTATGATTTATAGCTATGTAACGCAATGATAGAAGCTCTTTTGACTTTTGGAAATCCATCGCACCTCTGCCGGGCATGCTGGCTCATGCCTGTAATCCTAGCACTTAGGAGGCTGAGGCAGGAGGATCGCTGTGAGTTCGAGACCAGCCTGGGCTACAAAAGTGAGCTCAAAGGCAGCCTGAACTGCACAGTGAGACCCTGTCTCAAAAAAAAAAGAAATCCATGGCACCTCTGGTATTGTCAATAACCTTCCTGCATGTTGGGTAACTTCTTTGGTCTTGCTTTCTGTGAGTCTTAATGCTGATGTGTCTAAGTAGGCAGCACTATGGAGCACAGAACAAACTAGGAGCAAAAATGCAGAGCTACACTGCTTCTCTTTCACACAGAGAGAGATAGGTGTTTAATAGGTGTGTTTGTGTGTGTGTGTGTGTGTGTGTGTGTGTGTGTGTGTGTGTCATTTGTGAGGAGTAGGGAGTGAGTAAAGGGATGATCACCATGCTCTCTTTAGGGCCTTTCACTGATTTATTTTACTTTCTGCTACACACTTGAAGAAGAGTCAAATGTCATTGAAAAACCATCCACTCATCTTCATTCATATCCTTATTTCTAGCTCAGTCCTAACTTTATCAAAGACTCCTTGTAATTGTTTGATGAGAATTAGTAAGATGTTTAAATGATAGAAATACTGGGAATGTGAAGTGCCATCCACAATAGGGGAGTTTTGCATAGGTGTAACCATTGCTGGGAGATCAGTTGAACAGAAGAAAATCTCATAGGTTAGCGAGTGTGATCAAATATTTTTCTTATATTCACATAAATAGAGGATCAATAGCTAAGAGCATGTTGCCAGATATCTGTCCTTAATTACTTTGATAAGTAGATTTACATGAGTAATCTGTAATTAATCCATTCACTTTCTGATGGAAAACTCTCCAATCACTTCTGACCTTCAGAGAGGGCGGCTGCAAGTGGAACCCTCTGCCGCCCAGCATGGCTGCTTGTAGGCTGCTTAACAGCGTTTATGGAGCAGATCAATTTCTAAAATGGACACATTTCCTCCACTAAAGTCTTCCAGGACAGAAAGAACAAACACTAACATTTTAACTGAGAGTTCAAATTGGACTAATTTCTGTGTTACTGTAAATATGTCATTAAACCTTACTATTAGGAAGATGAATTTTACTTAAGCTTGTGCCAAATTATTAGCACTTGTCTCTTAACTAAAGGAGACATTTACTTTGGTCTCATCTCTTGACAATACCTTTTTCTCACTTGGCCTTGCCTTCAGTCTCTTCATCTGTCCTTCAAATATGTTGACAAAAACACCTTCAGCTCTTCCTTACAGATAGGGCATGCTTACCAGTTAATAGCAGCGATAACAGAGGCCTCTAGCTTTCCAGATGACTCAGTGTCTATAAGAATTGCATAGCTATTTTATTGCTCCTCCTTGACACGTTTTTCATAGTTGATTTTATAGCTAATGTATTGTTTTGGATCCACATCTTCTTCCAATAATAGCGAAACAATGGATAAAACTGGGGCTACTGCCATGGATGTGACAATGAAATTTTGATATGAAATTAGTGAGTCTTAAGAAAATATGAGTTGGCATGAAAAGATTAGATTGAAGAGAGAAACCAAGTGCTTGAAGGGCAAAGGTTACTGAAATACGTTTAGCTTTGCGCATCCACATGTGCCTGGTGGTGACAGCTGTGGTACTTGGACACTGAAATGTGCTTGCACAGTTTGAAGTGTTATTCTAAGTGAACTTCCCTAGCATTCTTTTTCACAGACACAGGAACCTGAATAAATTCTACATAGACTCACCTATGTGTCCCTGTATGTGTTTTTGACAAAAATCAAACCTGTCATAAAATATTTGTTGCTTTAGTAAGTTGATCTGAGTACATTTAATGTTGTTTGATAATTCCTTGTTTTATTTATACTGAAAAATCATTAACTAAGAAGCAGAGAAAACAAAAAAAAAAAAAGGTTTGTTAAATTCATATTACCTACTGTTCTTTCTTTTTCCCTGTATTTTCTTCAAATTAATCAATTAAAATGCGCAGATGTTCAATTAAAACTATAAAAATTTTCCATGGCTACAGCTGTTTTAAAGCTGCATTGTTGAAAATTTAACATATCTGGTAATGATTCCCTCTCTGAAGAAATTAAATTAATGACTCTTTGCTAGATTATTTTCCATTTGATAAATTAAACAAAATTAGAAAAAAACTCTGAGATATACTCTGCCTGCTACATTTATTAATTAGCATGATAGACTAGCAGATAATAGTATGTAAAGACAACAAAATGGAAAATGTTTCTTATTTTTCAACTGAAATACCTTCAGGACTGCAGTTTATCTTATCAGCAAATGGCTACATATTATAAATTATTAAAACTTCACCTGTAAATAGCAGACAAGTGACAAATTTCATCATCCTGTATAATAGGGATGGCAGGAATGCAATTATGCGGGGCTAGTGTAACATTTTTCTTTACATTTTGTCTACCTCGTGCATGATAGTCAATGACCCTTAAAAAATAAGTAGAGAAACTGTCTCTTTTCTCCAGTCATGTTGCTTTGTCTCCAGTATTTGGTATTTCTCATTTTTAGTTAATTGTTTAATTTTTAAATAAATAAAGTCTTAATAGATACTCTGTGTGTGTGTGTGCACGTACGCATGTGTGTGTGCGTGTATGTGTGTGTGTGTGTGCCCAGAGAGCCAAACCCAGAGATTTATAAGGAATTCGCTCTTGCATTGTGTGGGCTGACAATTCTCAAATGCACAGGACAGGCTGCTGGCCTGGAAGGTAGGCAGGAGAGTTGTGTCCCAGAAAGCACTTCAGCATCTGTAGGGCAGACCAGGAATCTTGAGTCTCCTCGCACGTGGCAACCTTGAGGCAAAATTCCTGCTGCTGTTGGGGATCTCAGACTTTGCCTTTTGACTTTCAGCTGATTGTCTCAGGTCAGGATGGAAACTTGCTTCACTTAAAGTCAATTTTTTGTTTACCTTTTTATTACTTTTAATAAGAAATAACAATGTGACAGATTCAAAACATGTTAATAGTACATTCCCAATAATTGATACAATGCATATTATTGTCCTCCTAGTAGTTACACAGAGCATAGAGTGTAGACATGATAATTTTTCTAATCATTATTGGTACAAAATTTTTTTCTCACTGAAGTAAGAGAAAGTACTTGTATACATAATCTAATGTTCCTTAATCACAGTGAGTTATTGGCAAAACTGGCAATGTTGGAAACTTGATTTAAGCCTTTTACAGCTCAGCATACTAATCTAGTTTTACATTTTATGCCTCATGGTTAAAGTTTTCTGCTGTGTGGTTAAGGGCAAGTTAAAGCAAGACCTGTATAACAAAACTTGTAAGTTTTGTATCTCCCAAGGTCAGTCAAATCCCCTCAGGATTTACTTTAAAACTATGTACAGTGCTTTGTAAAACTGTTGTCAGTATCAGCCATCTGGATGAGTCACAGCCATTGCTTGACCAGTTTGCTCTCTGTTAAAACCTGAGAGAATGTTTTCTCTCTAGGTGACTCTCCTTTGGCACACAATATATCTTCAGTCCCTTTCCTCTGTAGCCCCATAATCTTCTTGCACAGAAAATTTGGAAAACCACTGAGTTATGGGATGTTATAACACTGGTTCTCTTACGTCCTGAGTCCTCACTGATCTTGAAGGGCTAGAGCCAAAATTTTGGCTATCCTTGTATCCCTTCTTTTTCTCTAATTTTTGGTCTGTAAACTTATATTCTTGACTCTCTTTGGTCTGTAAACTTATATTCTTGACTCTTGGTGATACTATTACTTTATAACATGACGGTCTTTCTGAGTATCAATTGTCTTAGAGTTAACTAGGAATTGGTATTATTTATTGTTTTCTTGTAAACCAACAATTTACTTGAGAGAAAGTATAGCAGTAATGGAACTTACATTAGAAGTGGCACACATCTAAAGGACCAGAATGACAGGCATTCCAAGCATAGTTTTAGTGTTACACATTGCTATCCTCAGTGTGATAAACCTTTCAGAGGTTCTTATGACCATTATTTAATTCATCCTGTGCATGATTTTGCTCCTGCCATGCTTCCTATGTTTTCTTGTTGCAGTCACTTCATTGTTTAACTCTCAAGTCCTTGGTTTCCATTTATCTCTGTTACTCCTTTCCACTTTTATTTCTTCTTTTGAGTTCTTGCACTAGGGAGACTAGACAATATTTACACATGTAGGTCTGGTTTATTTCACTTATGAGTATATCTTCAAGATGCATGTAGTTTTCTAGTTTATCATTCGTTATAGCAGAATAATATTCCATTGCATAAAAATGTCACAATTTTTTCAACGATTCTTCAGATGATGGCCATTTTGGTTGTTTCCAAGAATTGGCTATTAGAAATTGTGCTGCTATAAACATAGGTGCACAGATATCACCATGATATGATGTTTTCAGTACTTCTGGAAAAATTTCCAGTAGTGGACTAGCTGGATTGAATGGGATTTCCAGTTCTAGTTTTTTTTTTTTTTTTTTTTTTAATCTTTTTGAGATAGGGTCTCATTATGTGGTTCAGGCTGGCCTTGAGCTCACTTTTGTAGCCCAGGCTGGTCTCGAACTCACACTGATCCTCCTGCCTCATCCTCCCAAGTGCTGGGATTACAGGCGTGTACCACCATGCCTGGCTCAGTTCTAGTTTTCTAAGGCATCTCCACACTGCTTTCTATAATGAACTCACACTGATCCTCCTGCCTCATCCTCCCAAGTGCTGGGATTACAGGCGTGCACCACCACGCCTGGGTCAGTTCTAGTTTTCTAAGGCATCTCCACACTGCTTTCTATAATGGTTGTACCAATCTGCATTCCCACCAGCAGTGAAGTGCTCCTTTTTCCCACAGCCTCTGCAACAGTTGTTGTTGATTGATTTCTTTATGGTAGCCATTCCTTCTGGGTTGAGATGGTCCTTGAATTTTGGGACCCAAATGTTCTTTTAGTTTTTTATAAATTCTAGATATAAGACCTTTGTCTGAATACTTATTAGTTAAAATATTTTCAAAATTTGTGGGTTGTCTTTTCACTTTTTTGGTAACTTTTTTTGAGGTGCAAAAACTTCTTAGCCACTGGAGGTCCCAGTTGTTGATTCTTTCAAGTGATAAATATGCATTTTAATTTTTGTCCATGAAAACTTTGCCTACTCCTATGTCTTCACGATTTTCTTCCACTTTTTCTTCCAGGAGATTTAATGTTTTCCTTTTAATATTTAGGTCTCTAATCCATTTTGACTTTAGTTCAGTGCATGGCAATAGACCCGGGTCAAGTTGTAGTATTCCGCATGTGGAGACCTACTTTTTCCAGCACCATCCCTTAAAGAGGCTATCTTTCTTCCAGTAAACATTTTTGTCCTCTTTGTCGAAGATAAGGAGGCTGAGTATGTTTATATTTGCTTCTGCATCTCCTAATTTATTCCATTAATCCTCAGATCTATTTTTTTTTTCTAATGCCGTGCTGATTAGCTTTGTAGTATAAATTTAGGTCAGGAATTGCAATGCCTCCTGCATTATCTTTGTTGACCAGGATTGTCTTTGCAATTCCAGGTCTTTTTTGGTTCCAGATAAATTTTATGAATGATTTGTCCAGGTCTGTGAGATATGTTGCTGGTATATTGATAGGAATTGCATTAAATCTGTATAACAATTTAGGAAGTGTGGCTATCTTCACAGCATTGCTTCTTCCTATCCAGGGGCAGAGAATATCTTTCCATTTTCTGAAATCCTCTAGAATTTCTTTTTTCAGAGGACTTTAGTTTTCATTGAATAGATCTTTTACTTCTTTAGTTAGATTAATTCCCAAGTATTTCATTTTCTTCAGTGCGATCATAAAAGGCATTGTTTCTCTAATTTCTCTCTCACTGTGTTGGTTATCTATGTAGAGCAATGCTATTGACATTCGTGTGTTGACTTTGTATCGTGTTACACTACTGCATTTGTGTATTAATTCTAGTAGCTTCTTGGTGGAGTTTTTTGGGTCTTTCAAGTAGCTTATCATGTCAAAGACTTCAGTTTTTCCCATTTAGAATTATGCTAGCATTGGATTGTCATAGAGGGTGTCTTACTCTTCTCTCACTGCTGGAACAAATACCCGACACTCAAAATGAAGGAAGGGAATATTTATTTAGCTCATAGTTACTGGAGGTTTCAGCCCATATTTAGCTGGCTCCAAGGCAGAGAGGCACATGGCAGAAAACAAGCTTTAAAGGTGGCAGCGAAGAGTCAGAGCACCAGGAGAGAGGTAGCAGTAGCTCAAGCAGCTAACTTCTCTTCCTTTCTCACATTGAAATGCAAATCACCTGCCCAAGGGGAGGATCATCACCCATTTTCAAAATGATAAATTACAAATTCCCAAAGCTGATCCATGACTGCATGAGGCTTTGGGGGGACACCTAATCACAAACCATAACAGATGGCTTTTATCAGATTGAGGTAGAGGCCCTCTATTCCACTTTCCTGTAGTACTCTGAACATGAATGAGGGTTGGACCTTTTCAAAAGCTTTTTCTGCATCAATTGAGATCATCAAGTGAATTTTGGTTTTGGATTTACTGATAAAGTGTATTACATTTATAGATTTGCGTATGTTGAACCATCCTTTCATCCCTAGTATGAATCCTACCTGATCATGCTGTATAATCTTATAATGATTTGTTGTATTCTAGTGGCAAGGATTTTATTGAGGATTTTTGCATCTATGTTCATGAGAGAAATTGGCCTGTAGTTCTCTTTTCTAGTTGCATCTCTCTCTGATTTTGGTATCAGTGTAATACTTGCAATACTCTAGAAATAATTTTTGGAGGATTATTTCCTTTTCAATTTCATTGAAGAGTTTGAGGAGTATTCGGAGAATGTCTTCTGTAAATTTCTGGTAAAATTCAGTGGTGAATCTATCAGGTCCTGGACTTTTCTTTGTCAGTAGGCTTTTTATTACATTTTGCATTTCATTGACTGTTATTGGGATATTGAGAGATCATATAACTTCTTGATTCAGTTTTGGTAATTTGTACCTTTCTAGGAATCTTACGTCTTCAAGTCTTTGAGAGTAAAGATTCTCAAAGTAGGTATTAATGATCCTTTGAATCTCTGCTAGGTCTGCAGTAATTTCACCCTTTTCATTCCTTATTACTTGAATTTGAGTCCTTTCTTTCCTGTTTTTGACGAGGTTAGCTAGGGGCTTATCAATTCTTTTTCATCTTTCAAAGAACCAGCTTTTTGATTCATTAATTCTTTGCATTGTTTTCTGTGTCTCAATTGAATTAATTTCTGCTCTAATCTTTATAATTTCCTCCCATCTTTGGGCTTTTGGTTTTGTTTTACATTGCACTGTGGCCAGATAATATACATGGGATAATTTGTTTTCTTGCATATACTTAAGCATGACCTATGCACTAGTATGTGTTCTATTTTGGAAATGTCCCATATGTAGCTGAACAAAATGTATATTCAGAAGTGGTTGTGTAGAAAACTCTGTGTATGTCTGCCAAGTCCAGTTGTTCTGGTTCAGTTCTGTGACTTCTTTGCTAATCTTTTGTCTGCTTGATTTATCTTTTTCAGATAAAGGGGTGTTTAGGTCTCCTTTTAAGATTGTGGTATTAGATAGCAGATTTTTCATGTCCATTAAGA
>PVJA010022469.1:23765-34319 GCA_004027025.1 Myocastor coypus
TTTTTTTTTTTTTTTTTTTTTTTTTTTTTTTTTTTTTTTTTTTTTTTTTTGAGGTGCTGGGGCATGTAGTATTGTTTCACTTCCTTTAAATTTTAGTCCTTGCGTTTCTTTATGAGTTAAGTATGTTTCTCATAGATAGAATATGGTTGGATTTTGCTTCCTTATCTACTCTTCCAGTCTAATTCTTTTACTTGGAGAATTGAGTCCATTTATGTTGATGGTTATAATTGAAATATATTGACTTATGATTGACATGTCTTTTACTTAATACTGTTTACCCCTTTTTCTTCTCTATTTAATTGTTTTCCCTATTTGGTGGGTTCTTTCTGTTCTCATTTGTGGAGTTCAGGTCATTTTGGTCCCTCTCTAAAATAGCTTTTAGTAGTCTGTGTAGTGAAATTCTTTAGTTGCTCCTTGTTGTGGAAGTATTTCACTTCTCTCTCATACTTGAAAGAGAGTTTTGCCAGGTATAGCAGTCTGGGCTAGAATTTGTTTTCATGGAGGACTTGAAGCACTTTGCTCCATGCTCTTCTTGACTTCATGGTTTGTGAAGAGAAATCCGCTGTTATTCTGATGGGTTTTCCTTTAAATGTGATCTGGTTTTTTTGTTTTTTGTTTTTTGTTTGTTTTCTAGCAGCTTTTAGTATATTACTCTTCAGCTGGATTTCTGGTACCTTGACTATTATATGTCTTTTCAGTTGGGTTGATGTTATTTGGAGTTCTGTAGGCTTCAGTTACCTGAATGTCTGATTGTTTTCTCATATTTGGGAAGTTTTCTGCTATTACTTCTGCCCATATGCTTTTTATATCATTTCTGTCTACTCCTTCTTTCTTGTTGATTCCTATTTATCTCATGTTGTTCATTTTTGCATCACCTTGCAGATGTTGAATTATTTTTTCCTGAATCCTAGTTGTTCTTAAGAGATACTTTCTTACCTTTTCACTAGCTGCATCTGTGTGTTAAGGATCTGAAACTCTATGTCAACTTTTATTCATATGGTGTTGTCAGCTTGTGATTGAGATTTTATTTTCTTGTATATCTCTTTGAAACTGTTTCATGCAATCTGTTTCTTTCCTATATTGCTCATTCAGGGAATACATCATTTTTCTATTGTCTTCTAATTTTTTAATCAATGTCTTCTTTAGTCACATTTAAGTCTTTCATTATAGTTATCCTTTCCTTCTCTACTTCAGAGATTAGCTCGGCTCTGATCTCCTCTCTACCTTTCTTCAGTTGTTCCCCTACTTTACATGCTATTAGTTTAGAGATTTTTTTTAACTTTAGAGGTTATTTCTGGTCTAATTTTCTCCATATTTTTCTGCAGTTGTCTTTCCACTTCAGATTCTATTAATTTATGCATTTCTTTTTGTTTTTTACCTCAGATATTATCTTTTATCTGAGTTCCTCTATACATTTCTGTACTTGTCTACCTCAGATGCCACCAATTCAGAGATTTCAGCTGTATGATTCTCGTTTTTTTCTATGTATTTTCTTTCTTGTATTTGTTCTGGGTGGGCTTGGAACCTGAGACTGAATCTTGCTCCTTCTCTTTGTCATTTTGTATAGCAGTAACCTCTACACTTTGCTGAAGTTATGTTGTTAACACCTATCAAAATTTGGGTCTAGATCCACCAATCTTGATCCCATCCAGATGGGCCTGGCTGGGTCTGGCTGCTGTGCTCAGCTTTTTTCTGCTGCAGCTTTTGGAAGAGAGCCTGCTGTGGTCCTCTGGCAAGATGCTCATCTCCTGGGTTAGCTGGTAGGGTCTGATCCCCAGCCTCTCTGCAGGGAATTTTGCTGCAGGGTTCCACAGCAGATGCTGGAGCTGGGTTCTGGGAGTGGAAGAAGCTCTGGTGGTCTAAGGATATAGGCCTAGTGTTCCTGCCTATGCTGCCACCAGTCACAGGCGTGGGCTTGGTGGGAGCCAAGTTCTAGTAGTGTTGCGAGGGCACACACAGGCCAATAGGTCCTACCTGAGTGCCAGCCTGGCTAGTCAGGGTGGTGGGAGGGTCAGAGGTCTGGTGGTGTGGCAGGGGGCACACAGGCAGAGAGGTCCTACCTGGGCATCAGCCAGGTTGGTCAGCGTGGGTGGGCGGGAGCAGAGTTCCAGTGGCTGGCAGGGCGGTGGGCGCACACTGGCAGAGAGGTCCTACTTGGCGCCAGCCCAGTCAGTCAGCGTGGGTGAGCCTAAAGTCAAATAAGTGTAGTCTTGTCTGAAAAATGCTTTCAAAGTGACATTTAGACCACTGTTTGTTCAAGCAAGTGGGATGACATACAGTTAACTGTCACATTTAATATGGACATTTTAGCAAATAGAAACAAACCAAAGGTGGATATTACAAAATAATATAATATGCACTTACAATCAAACTCCTTCAAAAAATGACCTCTGTTAACATTTTCATGTATACCTCCGGTCTCACGTTTATATTTAACTTTTCCAAACTTGATAATAAACTGTTTATTTTATTTCTTAGCTTTTTGTCATTTAAGAGAATGCACACTTAACTGTATTAAATTTTTTTTTCTTTCTGCACTCATATTTAATAGTTACAATATGAGCTAAAAACATTGTAACATTTCTAGGTTTTTGATTTTTAAAGACATTGTGTCTTTTCACACTTTATCTTTTGAATATATCACTACATATGTATTTGCTAGTTAAAAATATGCACATCTTAAAACTTTTGTATGTACTGCTAAGTTACCTTCCATAAATGTACCAGTTTATATTCCCAGAGGCAATATTCCAGAGATCTGTTTCTTTCTCTTTCATATTAGGTGCTATAATAAAAATATTCCAACATGAGACATAAAATGATCTCTTGCTATTTTGCTTGTGTTATAGTTGGTGTCTAGTTGTCTACCCTAAGCCTCATGCCTTCGTGAGACTGCTTCTGGAGTTTATGATTAACTCATGAACCACTGGGATTATGGGTGTGAGTGCTGCTGGGATTATGGGCGTGAGTATTGCTGGGATTATGGGTGTAAGTACTACACTCAGCCTAGTGTGGATAGCCAGAATGAAATATAAGGAAGATAGATTTGCTTTTTGTAGCCATTTTTCCTACAACTTTTCCCTTGTTCTCTTGTTCTTTGCTGTCACCATTAATGGCTGCTTTCTGGGTCACATGCCACTCAGCCTTGGAGCTGGCTGAGTGTGGATTGAAACCTCTACTAACTGAGCTCGATAAACCTTTCCTTCCTTCATTCTGGGTGTCAGGTATTTTGTCCCAGCAATAAGAGAAGAGTAACTGAGACCACTTCTGGGTGTGTTGAACCATACTCATGCACTCTATTTCACTTTGTGGTAATGATTCACTAAGTTGCCCAGGCTGGCTTTCAAATTATAATCTTCTAACTCCACCATTCTGGGTAGCTCTAATTAGAGTCATATGCCGCTCTGCCTGGCTTTCTTGCTTTACTTTGAATATTTTTGATTGCTGCCAATGTTGATTCAGTTTCTTAAGTCCACTGATATATGTAATTCTTTGTGAGTTGTTCATTTTGTCCAGTTTCCACCAAGATGCTGTCTTTTTTCTTATTGTGAAAACTGCAGTACGTATGCATACGTGTTTATACATGTATCTGTATAATCGCTATCTTATGTTTTGAAAGTGTTTCCCTTATTTCATTGATTTTCCTTTTAATTTTGTTTGTAATTTTTTAATATTTTTTTATCTTTAATTTTGAGTAAATATATCCTTTTCTTATGCTTTTGGTCATACATTCCAGAATTTTCTATTCTAAGATTATATATCTTCTAGTCATATTTCTTTGTTTATTGCTTCCTTTCATTTTTCCTTCCTCCCCAATTTCTTCTTTCATTCTTTTTGCTCTGAAATATAATGTGGTGTGTGGTGTGAGGTAGGGATTACATTTTCAGTTTATGATGTCATTTAAAATTCAATTTTTCCAGCACTTGGGAGACTGAGGCAAGTGGATCATTGGGGGTTTTGAGAGCAGCCTGGGCTAAAAAGTGAGCTCAAAGATAGCCTGGGCTACATAATGAGACCTTGTCTCAAAAAAAAAATATCAAAACCCACAATTTTCTACCTACTTTTATATCTGAATAAGATGGTATTGAACAGTCAATAAAGTTAGAAATAGAAACCATAAATCTCCCATCTGTTAGGCACAGTAATGATCAGGATGGTTTTGCCACACCATTATTCTGACTATAAGTAGGATTAGATGTAATAATGATTGCTTGATGTTTCTTGAATGTGTATGTTCATAGGCCTGCATGTGAGCATGCACGAGCACATTATATATATGTGTGTGTGTGTGTGTGTGTGCCACTTAGGGAGCTGAAGTGATTGTGAACTTGACTATGTGATGTTATTAATTACATTTTCTTCATCTGCTTGGGAGTTGACAGCGCTGCATCTTTTACCACCAATCACACTAATTCAAGCCCTACTAGAGTACGTTCAGGGAAGTGGTACATACTTAGGCATCATATATATCAGAAGAGGTTGTTGCTTGTCCATGGACATATTCTGCCAATGGCTAACTCTTGTTATCAGTGGCTGAACTGAGTCAGAAAACATTACAGTCCTGCTCCCTAGCACTATCAGTGGTTTACTATAACTTTCACTGTGTAGTGCCCACATACAGAATGTCTTGAATTGTTTTAAAGTTTTGAGTTATTGAATATGCTGTCTAAGAAAGTACACTGAGATAAATCTTATATATGTTTTATTTCCCTTCATTTAAAAAATTCATTATTTTCATTATCAAATTAGGGCAGGAAACAATGGTCAGAAATTCAAGTGATCCCTATTAAGACCTATGACTTTTGTAATTTCTAGAAATAAGCAGACTCTGAGCTGGGGAAATAGCTCAGTAGAATATGTGTAGAGTGCTGAGTTCAATCCCTGTACCACAAAAAAAAAAAAAAAAAAAAAAAAAAAAAAAAAAAAAAAAAAAAAAAAAAAAAAAAAAAAAAAAGAGAAAGAAAGAAAGAAAGAAAGGAAGGAAGAAGCAGACTGAATAAGTTGCCCATATGTTTCATACATCCACCAATTTATTTTTTTATTTTTATGTATTTAGTACAAGGTCTACAGTATCTCACTATATAGATTGGACTCATAGTGGTCCTCCTGTTTTCAGCCTCCCATGCACTGGGATTAGTTTACAGGTGTGCACTACCATGCTTGCAGTCCGTTGCTGGCTCAGTGTGCCCCAAATATGAGACCAGAGCAGCATGTAGAAGCAGGGATCGAACCCAGCATCCAGCACTTGCCAATGCGAGCATTTAGTCCACTGACCTATCTCACTGGCCCTTAGATTAGTCATCTCTTTATGTTATATTTTAAGGAAATCTTAAAATTGATTTTATTGGGGTGGAATTTTTTGTTAAGCTCTGTAAGTCTCTTTTGTGTATTGTAGTGCTTTATACTGAAATAGTTCTAGGAAATGAAGCCTATTATTCTATATTTTACCAAGATTCCTAGAAATGTAATGAAAAGATATGTAGAAGTGATTAGCAATACAGACTAGCCATTATATAAAAGTACATTGTTTGAGCTAGCCAAATAGCTCAGTGGGTTAAAGCACCTACAAGCAGGTACAGGGGCTGGGGGTTCGAGCCCTGGGCCTACCGTGCTGCTGTCCCCCACTCACACCTAGGCACACTGAGATAGCATTTGAGAATTGGCATGGAGGCATGCATGTAATTCCAGTTCTTGGGAGGCTGTAAGTAGGTGAATCACTAAGAGTCCGATGTAGTAGTGAGACCATGAACGCCCAATAGACTCTTCCCTAAAATACAAAAACACAAAACAAAACAAAAAACCCACAAGAACAAAAACAAAAAACAAAAATGCATTACTTATTTTACATGAGTTTAAAAACAATTTGCAGACTAACATGTTCTTGAGTTGTCCCACATTTGTAGTTTTTTTCTAGGGAAGATTCCACTTAAATACATATATTGTACAGTATATGCTTTGTATTGCTAATCTAATGGATTTAACACTTAGGTAACATCGTGTATGGACTTTTCTGTGTGAATAGATATTGTTTTCTGTTAAAGATTCAGTATTCTGAATATCCCATGAATATAAATCCACGCAAATACTACTTTCATTACCTAACATAATGACTATATTTTGCATAGCTGTTAAATAGTTGCCTTAATTTTTGTAAAAAAAAATAGTTTGGGCATATGGAATTATTCAAATTATGTAAATATTCAAAGTTTATGCCAGAATAAAAAGATGCCACCTTGTGGCAAAGTAAAAAGATTCTTTAATATATGGTTGGCAAATATTTGGAATAATATGTTGGTTCAAACTTATTTCCATAAACAGGAAAGGCTGCTAGAATGCTTATGTGCATGTCCAAGTGTTTTAATTCAGTAACTATATCACAAATAGGAATATCACACTTACACAGAATTTTGTTTTATAAAGTAATAGCCCAGTCAGCAGTATATAATAACACCATAGAATTAAAAGGGGACATTTCAAAGATGCTTATGTATATATCTTAGAATTTGATGTGTTGTGTTTTAAAACCCATTGCTATGCTTTGTTTCATCAGGCAAAAAGTACACTTTTATGACTTAATACTAATGAACTTCTAATGATCTTTCTCCTCATATTTGTGCATCTAAAAAGTTGTCTTTTTAAAAAGGCAATCTGAAATGAATCATGGACTATGTCTGTTACCTAGATGAGTGGGTTGCTTACATCACGTTATCCTAGAATATCTGAAGATAAATCAGTCTTGATGATCATGTGACTCAATATTTTTTTTTATTTTACAGGTATGTAAACTGAGGCATAGAGCTATGAAATGACCCCTGGAGAAACCTGAGATTCATCAACATTTGACTTTCCTTATCTTTTTCTCCTGCCTCTCCTTGTTGAATTTGAATTAGTCTTTTGTATTGAGATAATATAAGAAAGAATGGAAGAGAATACATTTCTCCTTTCTGAACCTTTCATTAATTCTTTATTCCGTTGCATTTCTCCCTATGCATTTTTATATTGCCATTTTCTCTTCTTATTAGAATACTTAATATAGTTCAAAATGGTGCATAATTGAAAACAGTTTATCACTTCCACTTTTATTTATTAGTATAATCCTATCCCTGTGATCTGGTGGCAGGAAAATACTGTGCTATTTTATTGTAATTTATCCCATTTTAAATGTTCATTTGGGTCTATGAAATTGCATAATACTTTTTAGAAACACACTTTGGGAGTATGTGTTCGGAAAAAAAGACCCTTGAATGTCAGAATTAGTTTAGGACCTTTGCAGAAACATTCCTCATCCAAACTTAAGCGAATTAATCCGTAAGTTGTTTCAAATATTTTCAATGTGGGTATGTATATGTACAGATGCACCAAAGGAATGAAATACCATGCCCATAGATATCTGTCTATGAGGAATGATGTTGGAAACTACTGGCAGTTCTTGTTACTGAAACTTCATAGGATCAAGAGAATATTGTGAATTGTCTTAACAAGATAAGCATTACATGAAGAACTGTATTAAATGTGCATTTGAGGAGTAGGAGTAATGTAAGTAATTAGGTGGGTGGGTGGGGAACAATCTATGCAGAAATGGCATGGACCATGCCTATCTCTGTGGGGCCTAGGGATTAAAAATTTGCTTGTAGGTGGGAGTCCTGCTATAAGGGTAAAATTATTCATGACAACAAAGATGAACTAAAGCTGTTGAGCTCTTTTGTATATAATGAAAAGCCACAGGTGAATTCTGATCAAGAAAATGACATGAAAGACTGATATTATAGATAAAAAATTATATAGAAAATGGTGTTTTAGTAAAGTAACATGAAGTAAAATGTATGTATGTGGACTTTCCTTAACTGAACAGATAATCTTTCTATTCTCAGGTGTTATTTGATTTGCAAGAATCACAGAACAAAATGTTTCTATTATCTTTGTTTGGGTTACTTTCCTTTTACTGGATTGACCGGCAGAGTGCAATGGGAAATTTGTATTTTCTTGCAACTTTGGAACAGAATCAGCCTATAGGAAAATTGCCACTTTTGTTTATTAAATAAATTTATTAAACAAGAAACCCTGTGGGTAGTTGTGACTTATCAGGGTGGTAGGGCAGATGGAGTACCCCACCCTTCACATGCTTACAAATAATATAGGTAGGAAGTTAGTTATTGTGGCTCTGAATATGTTTTAAGAACCTAATGAGTTCCTGTCTTGAATATGTCCCTAAGGTGGGCAGAATAATGGTTTCTCCAAAGATACAGTGTTCATGTCCTTATCCTTAGAAACTGTATGTTAGCTTATGTGCCAGACATAATAAACTAAATTTGTAGGTGGAATTAAGACTGTGACTCATCTGCCCAGGGAAGAGGGAGGCTATTGTTGTCTCATAACTAAGCATGTTGTCTCTGGATTATCACAGTGTTTATTTTAATGCCAACGGTTTTTAAAGCTGACACAGAAAAGGAAGTGGGCTTCTAAAATATAAGGCATCACAATGGGCAGGAGCCATGGACTGGGCAGCCTGGATGGGTTGAGAATAGCAAAGATAATTGTTCTGTCCCAGAATTTTCAGAAGTGGGTATGATCGGCAGCTACACTGATCAAAGCTCATTCAGGCCTACAGGGGCTTTTGACCTACAAAATAAATATTTTCATTGCTTTAAGCTACTGGTTTTGCGATAATTTGTTACATAGTGCAAGAATAGAAACCTACCACAGTTCAACTTTAAAAGAGAAAAGATGAGGATGAGCAAGCTTCCTCTCCTGCTCCTCTTCCTCTTCTCATCTTCCAGTTACTCTTTGTAAAGGGCTCATTTAACTTTTTTGTCCTCGTTGGATGCTTTAGGTACATAATGCATTCATTTCTTATATCACTTTTGTGGTAGGTATTATCCACAGTATCCCGTTGATAAGCAAAGGCTTTGAAGAATTTGGAGGTGAATTGCCCAAGGATTGTAGTTTGTATGTGACAGGAACCAGTGTTAAAAATACAGTTTATGAGTTCATGTGTGTAGTACATAATGCTTGCATTCCCAGCGCTAAGTGGGTAGATGCACATGACACATCTAAATTTCTTTTTTTCCATCCCTTGTCTCTTACTTCCATCCCCTCATGTATGCTTGCAGTACATAAGTACTTAGTTTCAGTTCTTATTTTTGCTTGGTACATGTGCATAACACATCCCAGTTCCTTCTTTGTATCCCGTCATTTTCCTTTCTCTTTCTCCCCCACTCTCTGCATCTCTTGATTTCTTTCCTCTTTGAGAATGAGAACAGGTTTGAAGTGTTTTATCTGAAGGTAAGGCCTCATCCTCTTCACTGTAGGAGTGGTTAGGAGGCACTAAGGCAGGGAGGCCAGAGCATGGACTTGGCAGTCAAACCTCCTGCCTTGAATATGGGCTTCTCAGCTTACTGAGGAAATCCTCAAATATCTTGACTACTATGATTCATCATTATTGCTACACTGTCCTACATAGATGGCACCATAAGAGTGATCACTGTCATGGAAAAGCATTTAAATGATCAATCACTACTATATCTATTTTATTGGGCTTAATTATAAACCTTATTTCATCCCTGAATTGTAGCTCTTCTTGAAATTGCTCTTCACCTCAGTCAGAATTAGTTTGAGGCTCATTGATTCATATATTTACTAGGAATGGTCTTCATTTCTAAAGTCTGGGCAAAGCCTATTTTACTCTGTCTTTGGCAAGTTATTTAATTAATTAATTTGTCTTTTTGAGACAGGGTCTTGCTATGCAGTTCAGGCTGGCCTTGAGATCACTTTTATAGCCCAGGCTGGTCTCGAACTCACAGTGATCTTCCTGCCTCAGCCTCTCAAGTGCTGGGATTACAGGTGTGCAGCACTACGCCTGGCGGCAAGTTATTGGTAGACAATGCATTGAAATAATTTTCTGTGATCCCTATTCTTTTGATTTGCTCTTTTGTGTGTGTGTGCAGAGAACTGCTTCCATTAGAAAGCTATGTGGGCTTTGGCAAACAAGCACTTGACCAGCAAGAACAGTCCCCTGGGATAAATGTCATTTCCTGGGTTCTGCTGTCCATAGCTGGCACTGGAATTTCACTGAGTGCCTAGGCACCTGGCAGCCTGGCCTTCTCATTGTCTGCACAGGAGCTGTGTGCCTTTTTCAGTGAGCCTTACCTGGCCCAGTACATGGGGCGCAAGCTGGACTGTGAACCAGAGAACTCTGAAGTTCCTTGGTCTCAGCAATACATTACAGTAATCCAAAAAATCACAGATTGTCCTAAAATGCAGATTCTACTCACCAGTTGAAAGGGCCACGGCCAGGGCCAGGGCCAGAGTAAATGTATAAAGTGAACTAGCTCTAGGATGTATTGATTTTAAGACTTAAGAAATCTCCCAACTCCTCGTATTATCAACTGTCAATCTCTTTTCAGATGTGTTTCTCCTCTGTCTTGGCTCCTATGATAATGCTTTTCTTTCTCCTACTTGTCCTTTTGGTCCTCATTCTTTGTGACCTTCATGGACTTCACTCCTCTGATTATTTTTTTGAGTTTTAAATTTTCATTTTTTTTTTTTTTTTTTTTT
>PVJA010022470.1:0-34232 GCA_004027025.1 Myocastor coypus
TCCTCCTGCCTCAGCCTCCCAAATGCTGGGACTACAGGTGTGCACCACCACGTCCAGCTGTAATCTCTTGCCCATTAATTAAAGACTGGATCTTTAATTACAGGTTTTTAATTTTTTTCTTTTTTAGTTCTTTGTATATTGTAGATATTAGTCCTTTGTCTGAGGTATAGCTGGGAAGTGTTTTCCCATTCTGTCAGTTGTCTCTGCTGTACTGACTGCTTCTTTTACTGTACAGAAGCTTTTTAGTTTGGTGTAATTCCATTTATTGATTCTTGCTGTTATTTTTGTGTCTGTGCAGTTGAGTTTCTGTTCAGGAGGTCCTTTCCTATGCCTATGTCCTCAGGGTTTTTACTTACTTTACCCTCCAGTAGGTTCACTCTTTCTGTTTTATTGTTTAGCTCTTTGATCCATTTTGATTTTATTTTAGTATGTGGTCAAAATAAGGGTCTAGTTTCACTCTTCTGCCCACAGACAATCAGTTTCCCAGCCCCTTTGTTGAAGACCAAATAAGCTGAACATGTCTGGGGAGGTTTCTGTATCCTCAGTTCTGTTCCCCTGATTCACATAGCTGTTTGTGTTCCAGCACCCTGCCATTTTTACCAAGATTGTTTTGTAGTATGGCTTGAACTCAGGTGTTGCTATGCTTTCTGTTTTGTTCTTGTTGGTCAAAATTGTTTCTGTTATTTTCTGTTCTCTTCTGGTTCCATATGAATTTTAGGATTCTTTTCTCTACATCTGTGAAGTCTGCTGTTGGTATTTTGGTTGGGACTGCATTGATTCTGTGCAAGTATGGGGAGTGCAGCCATTTAGACTGTAATGTTTCTTCCTGTCTAGGAGCGTGACACATCTTTCCACTTCCTGGTGTCCTTATCAACCTGTTTTTCCAGAGTACTGTGGTCTTTGTGGGGTCTTTCACTTCCTTGGTTAGGTTAGTTTGTAGGTGCTTCATGTTTCTTCAGGTTTCTGTGAATGTCATTGTGCTCATAGCTTTCTTCTCCTACAGTCCTTTGTTGCTGTACACAAATGCTCATGGTTTTTGTGAGCTAATTTTCTCTTCTGCTCTCTTGACAGAACTCTTGACAGGTTGGCCAAATCTGCTCTCCAGAACCTTTTTCCTCTTTCGTATTAAACCATCAAGTGGTATCAGTGTTCTCTCAGTCATTCAGTCTGCAAATCTTAAATTGGAGTTTTGTTTCTCTTTTCACTCACCTACCTCAGACTACCTAAAAATCTTGTCAGTTCAACTTTCACAATGTGTTTTAAATCTATCAGCTTTTCTCCACGCCTACCACTGTTATTGTAGCCCAAGGTATTCTAGCCTCGCTTTTTAGACCAAGCTAACTTTTCCTGTTTCTCCTCCTTGAACCCAACTGATTCATAGCATTATTTAGGAGGTGTTATTTCTATTCTGGAATTAGAGGTTTTACAACCTAATCATATAGTGGGTATTAGAACTCCAAGATTACCTCATGGAAGGCCTAAAAAATGTTGATATATAATTTAACTTACATCTTCAATCAAAAGTATAGTCTAGATTCTAGATTATGATGAAGTAATAAAAACATGCCAATGTCCCAGCACTGTAAAATAGCAGAGATTTTTTCATGCTTAACCATATGAATGATAGTGGCTGGAGGATGCTCTGAGCCATTTTGGTGCTGCCCTGATCTCTCTAGTTCCTGCAAATGAAGGAAAGAGAGGTCTAGCCAGACACACCATGTGTGACCAGAGCTAGTCACATAGTGAAGTATCAATCAAAGTGGGCACAGGGCTGTGTAATATTCCTGTGTGTCTAAACCAGAGAACCAAGAATACGTGGTGAAAAGCACTAATTCCTGACTTTCCTTTCATTTTACAGATGAAGAATTGTGGAACCAGAACACTTAAGTCACTTGTACTGTTGCAAAACTGTCTTAAGTCTCAGCCAGGACTAAAGCTGGTTCTTAGTTTCACTGTCCAGTGCTTTTTCTAACAGTGAACCAGGACCTGCTTGCTCTGCATCCCAATTAAAAAACATTTCAAAGTCTCAGTCTTCCTGTTCTATTTGTTTAAGTAATATAAACTTCTCGTGCTGAAATACTTTTGAACGTTTGCCAAAAACCAGAAAGCCCAGAGGGATTAAAAATGTTATTCTTGCTTTGTTGATGCTCCCTCAAGACACCCACTCAAAATCTCTCCCAGCCTCTTCCATTTCCAGCAGAACTCGATCACAGTTTATGTTGGTATTCTAAACACACTGGCTTAAGGAAGGTCAAAGATACAAACAAACGCAGGAACAAGAAATCTAGGTGTGGACCGTGTGCTGCTGCTAAAGCCTCCGGAGCCAGGTCCATAGGAAGAACTTCCACCACGGCAGAGAGAAGGGGAGCAAGCTTTCCCCCGTGGGAAGACGTCTGCAGGTGGCTGGCTGCTGGTGCTTGTGCAGTAGCGTGTGGCAGAAGGACCCCTGAGTCTTTGGGTGTTCTTAGAGACAGGCTGGTGGTGACTGCTCCAGGTATTACACCTATCATCCAATCCAGAGCTGAAGGGAAAAGAAGACTGAAGCTACTTGTGCCTCCCATTTTGTTAGAGCAGCAAGAACCTTCCCAGAAGCACTGTCCTGCCCCTTGTCATAGCAGACTGTCACCGAGGCTCCATTTGCCAAGACTGAGATGATATGATGTGTCCACCTTCTCCTGAAATGGAGGTGGGAAGGAGAGGAAAGAAAATCAGCATGGGTGGGTGAACCTAAGGTTGTGTTGAACTAAAGGTTTCAGGTGTCAGAGTCTGACAAGAGGTGGGAGCAGGAATGGAAACTGAGAAAACACTGACAGGCTCTGCCCCACTCATTGAAGAAAAGGTGATACCGGGGAATCTCTGTATTCAAGTGTATATAGAAACCATGGTGAATAAAGAAAATAGGCATTCATCACTGACATCACTGTTGTTACGTTATGAATGATCACAATTGGTAAAATTAAAAATACAATAAAGTTACTTCAATATGATTTACTCTGATTTTTTAAATTTAGTTTTTTATTATTAATATTATTTTGTGCAGGGTGTCATTACTCAGCTTGGACTAGTAGTGATCCTCCTATCTTCTGCCTCTCTAGTGCTGGGATTATAGGCATGGGTCACCATGCTCAGACTTCATCACTGGCTCAGCATGCCTGGGGGCAGGGCCAGCAGGACATGCAGTGCCAGGGATCCAACCCTGGCCTCTGCACTTGCCTAAGCACATGGTTAGTCCTCTCAGCTCTCTCGCCGGCCCTGACCTGTTGTCATATTTGTTTTGTAAAATAGAGCTTTGTTTCAAAAAGAATGATCCATTAAGGAACTACTCGATCACAACCCAGCTTCATGTTTGCGCAAATGCTAGGTGCATGCAGAAAAATGCATCCAGACAAGCTGATGGAAAAGAACCAGGCCGCTCACACACACCGGCCCTTGACGCATCCCCAGGGACCACGGCTCCACAGCGCCACTGCCCCTGTTAGGAGCCACACCCACCCACACCTGGAGCCACACCTTTCTCCTTTCCCCAGTGAAGAAGCTTTTCCTTTTTCACAACCACTTGCTGCTACCAGTGAACACCAGGTCCCCTCCAGATACAGCGTCAGATTTGCAGCATTTCTGAACTTCTTAAACATTAGTCCAGGGCAAACGGTTTCTGCCTGATTTTGTTAGGTTTCTGTTTGGGTTTTGATGGGCCATTGAAAAAGTGTCCTATACTTGTGCCCTTAACTTCCTACTTCAACAGATCTGGGATTTTAATTGCAAAATGTTGCAGTGGTACCACGTCTAAATTCTGGTACAAATGCATAAGTAGTGTTATACCAACATCTTGTGAAACAGTGTAGCTCTGGTGAACACTTTACCAGTACCATATAGATCACAGGTGTGTGTGTGTGTGTGTGTGTTTGTGTGTGTGATGTAATATTATAAAACAAGACATTTTTAATATCAATGTTAAAAACTGATGTTATACCTTAGAGGGCTATGCACATTTAAAAGTATTTATTAAATGTACTCAGGATAGCTTTCTAAAAATTGTCCATCAATTCCATAAAATAAAAGCCCAAGCTATATATATATGACTATACTGAATAGAGATTGTCATTTATGTTAAGACAACTATGCAAAGTACAGTTGGCCCACACATTTTGAACTGGGAAAACTGCATTTATGTCTTTTTCCTCATTTATAAGTCTTGACTAATAGGAGAGCAGGAGGCTCTGAGTGAGCAGCACACAGCTGGCTTCGGCGGTCACCCTGTGACAGAAGAGCATCTCTCTTCCTCTCTAGGGTCCCTCGTTTCCTTTAGCAGGACTTACAAAACCCTTGGCTCATTCCCAGAGCTTCTGAGGACCCTGGCTAGATCTCAGCAAATGCCAGCAAGAACGACCTCAGGAGATGAATGTGGGATCTGTAGCTCCCCAACCCCATTCCTCCCCACCCCTGCCCTGTCCTTTATACCTTCTAAGGGCCTCTACGTTTCATCATTTTCCTCTCATTTTTCCAGAGTGAGCTGTCCTTCCTAGCCTTCCCTGTGAGAGATATAGGGAAGAAATTACAAAGAAATCAACCGCTAGCTCTGCATTTATTTTCCTAAGGACCAAGACACAAAAGGATAGGTCCAGGATCAGGAAAGGGCTGATTTCTGGCCAGGCTAAGAAATTCGAGAGGCCTAGGCATAGCAGCATTTCCTGTGTCCAGGCTGTGCCTGATGTGAGCTGAATGAGATGTGATCTCAGGGTGAACAAACTGTTACCTTCTTAGGCACGTGGGTTAGGCTCTGGCAAGAGTATTTTTTAGTAAAAGCTCTCTATTCCATGTTTAAAGGCAGAAGCATTACTTGTCAAGTGCACACCATGAAAATGGAAAGTGCTTGTCTTCAAGTTGAGTTGCTGATGCAAATTATGAGAACCATGAGCTGCCCTGGCTCCTGGCAATGATCGCAGCCAAAGCAGCATGCAGGCTGCAGCGCGGCTCCAGGCACAAACCGCAGCACTGTGTCACAGCTCCCCTGGACACATCCCTAGGCACACACTGCACCTAAACTGCAGGTTGTGTTAACATTGCCTCCTCGCTTTCCTGCCCCACCCTCCTCCTCCCTCCCCCAAGCCCCAACCCTAGCACCACACAATGGGATTTTTGTTTACTTCAGTAGCATGTGACAGTGCAGTTCCTGCTTTGCCTAGCTCTGGGCTGCAGGTCTCTCAGGTAACAGGTGGAAGCTTCCCCTGTTGGATTCTAGGCATGAGACAGTGACCTCATAGGGGTGGAGCTCTGGGACTCTGCAGAGGTGGCAGCCACAGCCAGGTAGCCTGAAGAGAAGCTGAGAGTTCTTTCCTCACTCTTAGTGACTTCAGCCTGACCCGGAGGCACCTTGCTGCCTGGCCTTTCCTGCAAACCTCTGAAGCCCATCTGTGCTTTGATGGAGCCTAAGGACCCCCCTGGGAAAGAGAACTCAGGCACCAAGAAAAAGAACCTGACCTTCTTGCGGTCCAGACTGTACATGCTGGAGAGGAGGAAGACGGACACCGTGGTGGAGGGCGGTGTCTCCGGGGACCACTCTGGGGCCTTGAGGAGGAGCCAGTCGGACAGGACCGAGTACAGCCAGAAGTTGCAAGGTAATCCCCAGAAGCCAGCTGCCCCAGGCCACTGTGTCTCTGCTGGTCTCTCGTTGCAAGGAGTGCGCTGATGGCAGAGGAGAAAATCCAGCACCGCCACCCAGCTAAAGGGGCAGGTGAAAGTAAAGGCGGCTCGCTAATGACAGGAAAGTTGTGTTCGGGGACCAGGAAAGAACAAGTTCTGAATTATGCTTGCTGGCAGTAGTTGTGCACGCGTGTGTGTGTGCATGTTCACACACAATATATAATCCTACCTTTCTCTTTTCTCCTCCCTGCCAAAAGTCAAAAGCACTAGAAAGGAAGTGACTTAGAAACCCACAAAAGCCGGTTTGTCTCAGTAGTTAGCTTTGTGATGTCACATCACACCATGAGATCTAGTGAGGTGATTGAACTGTGATTGTTATTTTAAAAGAGGACATGGAACTCCCACCACATCTGTGAAAAATAACTAACGTTCCAGTAAGCAGAATGGTGCAATAGGATTTTCTGAATATCAATGAGGTGATCGTGTCACTGTCACCTAACATGAGAAGAGATGTTCACCTGTACAGGGTGACTTCTGAGGAAATATCTTCAGTTTGTTTTGTGATGGTGGTAAGATAATTGGACAGTTATTATAGCCCCGTCTCTGTTTTGCCTTTCCAACCCTACCTATCCATCCTTCATTTAATGTGTAGGGTTTTAAGTCCCTGAGGAAGGACCTACCTAGGAACCTTCCCAAGTTTGCCTGGCCTGGGCTGAGCACCTCTGTTTGCACCCGTGTCACCTGCGGTGAGCTGTCATCCTGGACTTGGAAATACACCACATTACCAAGACCAAAGAGACACGCGTGCACTTAGCATACTGTATTCCTAGAAAACAAGCGTACACTTGGTTATGTAAATAAAGCTAAATCAATTAAATGCATTAAAATTAAATCTTTGAAAAAATTAGCATGTGTTAATGCTTTTCAACATTAAGTTGCAGTGTCAATCTTATCCTTAAACATTATTTTTTTCACAGTGCTTTCTTTTTTTAATTTTTGTTTTTCCATTTTTTGGTCCCAGGCCTTTAATTTAGAACTTTGTGATTGCCAGGCAGACACTTAGGGCACTGAGCTATCTCCCTGGCTCTAAAGATTATTTCTTTTAATGAAAGAAAAAGTGGTTGGTCTTTAACATTTCTCAAGACAATGTATATATTGGAAAGAATGCAAATTTTTCAGCCATATACATTAGATTTCCGATTCTGGCTTTTTAGCTTCATACCTACAAAAGTTTTTATCAAACTACTTAAAATTCCTGAGTCCCAACTTCCCTACTTGTGAAAGTGACACTAATATACTTAACACATAATGTTTTGAGGAGAATGAAGATAAATAATTAGACAGAATACCTAATTTACTGGCTAACACGGTAGCAATTATTGTGAATTTTAGGAATAATTGATACCATAATAATAAACAGAGTGTGCCATGTATTAATATAAACTTACAAATTTCATAAGTCATTCTAATTCTTTTGCTCTTGTATAAAAATCATAAAAAGCGCTAGAGGAAAAGTGCTACCCTTAATATCATGTTTCTTCTGTGCTTGACTAATTAAACATTTCTCTGGCTCTGATTTTTCACTGGTTAAATGAAAACAGGAAACAATATTTATGGCTCCACACATCTTGCTGCCCTCTGCCTAAAAGGACCTTCGGCCTTCAGCCACATGATGCAGCAGAAGTGCGTTGGTCATCTGGTACAGCTCTCAGGTTTCCCCTGGGTTTGGGAGCCTCCTGTGCTTTGCTGGGGTCCATCCTTGGAGGCAGAAGGAAGACACTCAGGAGCTCAATTGTGTTTTAAAACTGTTCGTGCTGGGCAGATCACCAGGGAATATGGAATCGCACATCAGAGCAATAAATGTGGTAGGCTCTGAGAGACGCATCAGTGTTTCAGGTGTAATTCAATAAAATCCAAGTCAGGGGCCTAGTGCCTAATAAGCTGTTAGAAGGGCTCCACTGTGGCTGTGTTGGTGACAAGGAGAGGCACTTTTCATCAGTATTCCAAGCAGTCTGCACCATGCTTTGCTGCCTAGTCGGCAGAGACCACTAGCACATAGCTGGCTCTGGATCACCTCACTGAGCTCTTCTTTAGTGAGACACAAGGGTTCTCTTTCTTTTTTTTAAACACTTTCTTATTTTATTTTATTTTATTTTATTTTATTTATTTATTTATTTTTTTTCTTGTTTCAGAACCTTTGTTTGTTTATTCACTCATTTTTATGGCCGGCTCAGCCCACCCCAAGGGCAGGGCTGGCGCAGCATGTGGTGCCGGGGATCGAACTGTGGTCCCTGAAGCCACCCAAGCTTTCACAAGCAGGTGCTTTAGACCACTGAGCCATCCCACCGGGCCCCTCTCTTTCTGACTTCCTTGGCAATTGTAGCCCCCAAGAGGTATTAGATAAAAACCTGGGCTAGTTAGTGCCTGGACAGTGGCCCAGGTCACTGCGTGCTTTCCAAGACTAGAATTTCTGGTAATGCCACAATCTTCAAATTATTTAGTAGATCATTCCTCAGGTCTGTATTGTTATTTGAGTAGAATAATTCAGGGCTGTAACTCTATGGAAACAAGGTCTCTGCTTCTGGAAAAGAGAAGATCTTTATTAGAGCCTGTGAGCATGCCTCTTGACTCCGATTCTGCAGTTCCCTGATTCTCTCACTTGAGCAACTTAAGTCATAAATTGCAATGGCAACTTGAGAAAATGGCACATGGAGTGAGAAGCACTGGCTTAGAACAGTGGGGCACAGCTAGGAGGATGACTGGGCAGCTGGCCTCACATCAGTGATGTACAGGGGTTTTCTCCACTGTACTTTAAGTGGTGCAAGAACAGTTCAATGCTTAACCAGTGTGAGCTTCCTTCACTTGGTGAACAGACTCATTCAGTAACCTGGCACTGATTGCTTCATTAGGTGCTGGTCTTGGGGGCAACACTGGTGAGCAGAAGCAGAAGGTGTACCAGGAAACATAACTACAAAGTGATTGAGAGGACATACTTGACCTTTCTTTCAAAGAGGCTCAAAGTCTAGTGAGGTGCCGGGGAGAGGGGAGGTAGGCAAACAAGTCAGTGCAATTGAACAGCTTGATAAACATGGATGAACGGTCATTGGCCCTGAACAGGAGGGCAGGAGAGAAGTCGGTGGGTCTCTCAGGAGTGATAAGCTGGGCTTGGCAAGAAGGCAGAACAGGGAGAGAAAGGCATCCTAAGTTCCTTGCTATGCTTACTTAGTCTGGCTGTCATTCCCTTGACCATGACCTAGTAGAGAGCCTCATCACGCCGGATCTCCCTCGCCTCCTCGCACACTGTGCGAAGCAGACTTACATATCTGGTCTGTTCATCTCTGCCCTTACTACCATGCCCAGCACTCAGGAAGGACCTGGGAACTGTTCATTAGAATCAGGGCAGAACAATAGGCTCTGGGCAGGGTGCCAAGCCTGAGATAAGAGCCCATGTGTGTGTGTGTGTGGGGGGGTTCCTTCTCCCCCTGACATTGCATGACACAAAAGGATCCCCAAATAGGGGACCTTTGGTGACCAAGTTGTAAAAGCTAGCAAGTACTTTGTATCTGATTGGTGGCACTGTGAACTATATGGTCTCAATGTGCATCATTTCAACTTAGCCACAAACATGTCTGTACCAGTGAATACAAAGAGAGCCACATCACGTAGCCACAGAAGGTTCACTGATTTACACCCAGTGGTCTTCTCTGAAAGCCCTTGGCTGCTGATGTTGCCAACAGTAGAGGTTTCCTCTTGATGTAAGAGTAGTGAGCCAAACTCTGTGCCCCTCTAACATGTGTGTGTTGAAGATGAACTTCAGAGCTGTAGGTACAGTACTGGAGACTTGGGGGGCGGCTTAGTGCCCCTCCCTATAAGGCAAGATCGAACAGAGCTGAATCTTCTCCCTGCTCTTGGCCAGCTACAGCTACAAACATCTGCACACCCAGAAGCCCCCCTCAGTGCTACCTGGAGCTGAGAGGACCCCAAGTCTGGACTTTCCAGTCCCCAGAATGATGAGAGCAAATGCTTGCTGCTTCAGCCACCCCATCTGCAACATGTGGCTTCTAAAGCCTGAGCTGACCAGCACAGTGGCTAGCTCCTTGTATCCTCTACGACCACACTAAGTCATTCCACTTAATTCTGTGGTCAGTGCAAATATTTGCTAAGAGAAAGAACAAGCACGAATGGGTAAAAGTCTTCTATTGTTTCTGGTAACCAAAATCTCTTCTTCATCTTTTTTTTCCCTCTGGGATCTTCTTCCTCTTCCTTTATTACAGGGTTTTGGTTGTTGTTGTTGTTTTGTTTTGTTTTAAAGTGGTGATAATTTCATCGCATTAAGAATTAGTTGTCTATCTTAGTAAAAATCCTAAATTGAGAACAATGAGTTACCTTAAAGCAGGACATTTGAACATGTGTTTAGAGGTCAAATGGCTCAACTAGAAAGTTTGAGGTGGTAAAAAATCTTTTCACTTGTGAGGTTTTTAAAGATTGCAAACAATGTGCAAGGGAGCTGTTTTTCTCTTACTGTATCAGGGTCTGTTTGCCATATGTACTGGTTGCATTCACTGGAGGAATGGGGGCATATACATCATATCTTGCCTACTTTCAGCCCCCTTCCTTCCCTCGCCCAGCAAGGGTTTTTAACATGAGATTTGTTGAGTTTTGCTTCAGGGTGAATAAAAGGTGGGAGAAAAATAACTGGGGCAGCACTCTGCATATCGCTGTCTCCCTGCCGCAAGCCCTTCCATCCTGGCCTGTCCACTTAGTCCTAAAAAGCCCCTTCCCCTTTTCTTGCCTCCACGACCATTTAGTGCAGTGGGAAATAGCCAGGTCACCAAATCATGGGTAATGTGACACCAATACAAATAGGTGTGCACTGCGGTTTGAAGCACAAGCCTTTATAAAAGTCAGAGCACTTCAAGTCCCTTCTGCTCACTCATGCATAGCAGCAGAGTGAAGCCTGACCCTTCTCTCCCCGTTTTTTCAGTAAAGGTACGTGGCAGCTCGTAGAAGAAGTTTGTATCCAAAAGACGAACCATAAAACTCCAGAAGCTTTGCGCTCTTTCTCCTCCCCTGTGACTGTCATGGGGAAAGTGATTCCTTCCGTGTTTGACGGAGGTGGCTGTAGGCGTAATTTTCTTTTTTTTTTTTTTTTTTTTTTTTTGTCTTTTTGAGACGGGGTCTCGCTATGCAGTTCAGACTAGCCTTGAGCTCACTTTTGTAGCCCAAGCTGGTCTCGAACTCGCACCGATCCTCCTGCCTCAGCCTCCCAAGTGCTGGGATTACAGGCACATGCTACCATACCTGGCTCAATGTAGGCGTAATTTTCTAAAGGTAGAAAATACAACCTCTAGTTGTGCTTTCTTTCTAATTCACAAAAAGTGAGTTCATCACAGGGTCCAACAAGAATGAGGTGGAAGGCTGAAGGAAAGAGGGCTCAGAGGAGAGAGACGAGGCGCCGAGTGAGAGCAGGAAAAGAGCGGAGAAGAGAGGAGAGCCGCTCAGGCTGCGTGCAGCTGTGCTTGCGTTGAAGCCAGAACAAAGCCTCTGTTTACAGAAACACTTGTTCTGGATGCCATGATCATATTCACCTTAGTATTTTTGTGGGTTGATTTCCTGATGAAAGTGGGATTATTCCAAGAAGTGTTAAACTTGTAAGCAATTTGCTGTTCCAAAGCTGGCAAGGCCTGGCTTCCGGTTCCCCTCTGATCTCCTCCGCAGCCCTCTCCTGCGGGATGAGGGGCGCGGAGGAGCTTCACCCACCCCCTGCCTTGTGGGGACCGCTCTTCTCACTTAGAGGCTGTGTTTGGAGCCTTGGACTTTCCGACTTACCCTGCTTGGACTGGTCCTAACCCAGTTCTCCTGGTTGCCAGCTGTGGCTGTCGTTGCGAGCAGCTTAAGTCCCAAAGACAGACTTTGCGATCCTACCGGCTGTGGGCTGCTGAGCCAACATGATCCCCTGTGGTGGGAGAGCAGGTGGAGACGCGAGGAAAGGGAGAGGCCTCAGGCCCCGAGGGGACACATGTGCCCCATGACCTCTGCACATTTTAGCATGCAACTGAGAGATCTGAGAAATTTAAATGAGAACTTGGCCCCTACATGTTGTGAGGAGATCCTTTCGGGAGTGAAGTGTATATCACGCGTCCTTACGGTTTCCCGGCTTGCTTTGGAACTTTCAAATTCACAGACAAATACATGGCCTCTTTTGAGCCCTTGCTCCAGACCTCCGGAGAAAAACAGCTAGCAGGGCTTTGAGGCTGGAATTCGTGTTCGAGGTATTTTCCTTCTTCTGTTCCAGATCCTAAAAAGAGAGAAGGAAAGGAAGGGGAAGGAAAGAGGAGACTAAGCGTTTGTGAGCCGTTGTCTGCCAGGGATCCGGTTAGCAGGTTAACGTTTGTGACTCCCGCCCAGCCCCTTCCCACTTCTGGCTTTCGTGGTGCTTGAATCTGAGCTCAGAGACTTTCAGTTTTGAAAAACAGAAGCCAGCTTATCAAGTGACTCAAGAGGTCTTTAATAGATATCGTTTACTAATAATAATTCTAAGCCACTTGGTGGTTACAGCACATGCTTTGCAGTACGGTGAAATTCCGCAGCAGCTGTGATGATGGGTGACTTCCTACTTTGCATTCTTTCTTTCAAATTACTATGGCATGTGCCTGCCATGGTTGTTGTTTAATACTTTTGAATAATTGCCACAAAACTGCAAAGTTAGGTTAGACTAACCTGCCCTAACGATAGCTTAATGATCTTTATTTCCCACTTCACTAGACGTCTTGTGAATCTCTTTACATTTTATGCCTGTTGTCATTTTTTCAAATGTGACAATTCTAAATGAAAAGAACAGAATTACTTAGTGGAGGTAGGTGATTTGAATAGAACTCTCTGAAGCCAGCCTGACCTGGGAGCCACAACTTATACATGGCATGGGGGAGGGGGGAATAGAGAGAAAAGAGAAACTTCAAAGAAGCAATTACACTTGGCTGGGGGAGGGCCATGTGCTGTTTGAACAAAGAACAAATAATTCTGGAGATGTGAAAAAGCAAAGAAAAATGAAGATGGGGACTGGAGGCACTGAACTGTGGGAAGATAACTAGGATCCACAGTGGGGCAGTTACGGGGTGTCAGAGTGATTTTATTAAGGTTTGTGAACACTCACGAGGCCAGCTCTCCTTCCTAGTGACCAACATTTCTTCTCTTCCTGATCCAAGCAAGATGCTTTCTCCTGGAGGTTTACAACGCCGTTTTCAGACAGGAAGAAAGAAGCAGGGAACCCTTCCACACCTGCCCCATCTCTTTAAGACAGAATATAGGGGCTGGGGAGATAGCTCAGTAGAATAAACACTTGCCTGGCAAGTGCAAGGGCCTGAGTTCAATCTCTGGTTCCACAATATATAATTTATTGGCACATGTTTATAGTTTACCACTTGTTAGGTGCTGTTAGTGCAAAATAGTCAAAATGTTAAAGTGACATATTTGATGCCACCTGATATCCTTTTCTATTTATTTTATTTTATTTTCTGTTTGGGGCTCTCACTTCCATTTGAACATAATTGCACTTGAGATAGAGGCTTAGTCCTACCCTGCTACTTGAGCAGTGGCTGGTGCTTGCCAAGTACTGAACTCAATCACAACTATCGAGCAACTAAAAATATTCAATGGATAACTGCAACCATATTAATAATTATAATACATTTTCCTACTCATTTCCTCACTATTAAACAGCAATCAACTTTTGATGAAAGAGAGAGAGAGTCTATGGCCATACCACCCTGAATGTGCCCGATCCCTTCGGATCTTGGCAGCTAAGCAGGAGTCGGGCCTGGTTAGTACTTGGATGGGAGAGAGAGACAGAGAGACAGAGAGAGAGAGAGAGAAAGAGAGAGAGAATTCATAAATTGGGAAAATTGAATTTCTTGGCCAAACAAAATAGACATTCACTTTTATGAATTTATTCAATAAGCATTTGCTATGCATTTGTATGTGCCAGGTATGGATGTAGATCCTGAGACCTAAAATAAGTCAGAAGGAAGCCTAGCCCAGCAAGCAAAGCAGGAAAGCAGGCACCCCACACTCAGTTACAGGAAAGTCCAAGCCCCTGAATTACACTTCTGCCGTGGCACTCTCAGGCTGCAGAGCCTGAGATGGAAATGAGACGCCTGAAGTTCATTAGGAAATGGCCTGATGGCCACCATTGGGGAAGAAGAGGAAAGGGGGGCAGGGCAGTGGGGGAGGTAGTCTCAGCTCTGCTGATGGAGGGCCCTGTAGAGTTGCTCCTTGGGGCAAAAAGCCTGGGCCCTGGCTCACCCTTCACCTTAGTAGGGGAGGGGAGCCTTGGGCAGTAAACAGCTGCAGAGACAGCTCCTGAGGAAGCCTGCCTGCTGGGGATGCTCATCCTCATCCTGAGGGGGAACTGGTTAGCCCATCCCAAAATCCACCACATGGCAAGCAGCTTTTCAATACTACTGATACAAATACAGCAGAACAGGAACTGGAATAATAAAGAATGTATTTGTGTCTCTAAAACACCATCATGAAGCTGAATCCAGTGAGCATGTCTAGTGGCAGAGAGCATTCCAACCAGGGGGACTCAGCCACCCTGCCACCCTGGATGGTGTAGAATACCACAAATTTCCAGTTTAAGGGCTGAGAGATGGGACAAACAGCAAGTGGGTGTACTGTAGGTGCACTGTGTCATCTCCTATACTTGTAGATGGTGACACTGAGATTCAGAGAGGCACAGCCACCTTCTCAGCCTGTCACATAGCCAGAAAGTGGTGAAACTGGTTTTCCTGAAGATCCTTTTGCTCTAGGGTCAACAAGTTTAAACCAACATGCAGTCTCCACAGAGCTAACCTGAAGGCTGAGGAGTAGCAGCTGCTCTGTGTTTTGTTCTTAAAGAATTGCTCCATTTTAACAAATTTTTGGAGAAAACTCAAAAACATCACTATACCTTTAAAATCTCCAGTATATTCACCTATAATTCTGATGCAGTGACTGAATATTTTCCAGGAGTTGTGTTATTTTATATCTCTTAACAAAATGCTGTGTGCATGTAGACTAGAGAAATATATAGCTGCACTGAATGAAGGTTTCATGGAATCACTACAATGTTCCACCCTTAACATGCAAGACCTGTTATCTGAGCTCCCCAGTCTCTGCAAACTTCTCATCATCATCAACAGAGACACAGCTGGATAAGGATGTCTGTAAAAGCCTGGGTCAGAGGAAAACATTGTTCTTTTGCTAAATATTCCTCGGTCCTTTTCTATATTCTGTAGCCCCAGTAAACTTGCCCCAGTGCAGGTTGTATTCATCAGCAGTTTGTCACCAGAACCAAATACCTGACATGCACAACATCAAGGAGGAGGAGTTTGTTTTCCTTACAGTTTTAGAGGTTTCAGTCCATGGTCCGCAGGCATGAAGGAGGGACCAAGACGGCAGATAGTTTGGGGAACTTGGTTCATAGGAGCAGGAAGCAGAGCAGAGGAGCAGCCCCAGAGAGGAAGGGGCTGGAACCAGATATGGACCCAAGGCCACACCCCGAGCACCCTTGAAACAGGTCCAGTGTGTGCATCACCACCTTCTGTGCAGCCCTCAAGCTGATCATCTTGGCAATCATGTTTAACTGAACAGGCTAAATATACTATATACTCCTAGGGTTTTTCAAGATCATTCATTGCAAGATGAAAAAACAATTCAGCCTTACCTTCTGAAATTATTTTTGTCTATGCATTATAACATGTATGGTACATTAATGCTAAAGTGCCCACACTGCAGGTTTATGCTCACAGCAGTTTCATGGAGGCACAAATATTTTATGATGAAATTCTGACATTAATATATAGGTGAACTGTGAAGACAACATGCTTAAGTAAAATACAACAGGATCCAAAAGTGATTCTACTTCCATGAAGTTCCTAGAACAATCAAATTCATATGAACAGAAAAAAAAAAAAGGTGATTCTGAGGGACTGGTTAGAGAAGAGAAGGAGAATTCTTGTTTAATGACTACAGAGTTTCACTTTGGAAGATAAAAAAAGTTCTGGAGATAATGACAGTGACCGTACTTAATGCTGCCAAACTGCATACCTAAACGGAGCTGACATGATCCATGTTAAGTCATGCAGATTTTTTGGGATTTGGTTTTTAGAGACAAGGCCACACTATGCAGTTCAGGCTCACCTTGAATTGATTATGTAGCCCAGGCTGGCCTCATACCTATGGAGATCCTTCTGCCTCGGCCTTCTAAATGGTGGGATTACAGGCATGTGCCATCATGCCCAGAATATGTCAAATACATTTTACCACAATAGAAAATAATAAGAGCCCCTGGGATACATTAAAATAGAGATTAAGACCTCTCACATTCTGGCTCCATCTTCTATCTCACCTCTCACCTGGAGCATCTCTTACTTTTCAGTGTCTGATTCCCCACACATGAGTGCTTGCGCACATGCTGGTTATTGTATGAACTCCCATTTGTCCTTTCCAGTCTGGATTTTTGGGTCTTCATACCCAAAATAGACACATGGCTCATAACCGCGGGACTTCTTTTGTATTTGATATTTACTTGTCAATGTTTCTTATGTTGGGGGGAACTTATGGAAGACAGGAACATTTGCACTTATAGTGCCTGGGAAAAGGTCAACATGTACTCAATAATTATGTTTACTGAGGTAATGACTGAGTGACTGCATGAATGAATGAATGAATGAATGATCTGTGGGTGGGGAGGAGTTGTGCAGTAACCATTCTGGTGGATCAAGACCTCCCTTCCCCATGGGTGGTTCTAATCCTAACTAGGCTGAGATCAGTACTCACTGGCTTCAGAGTCATAGCTTGTGGGTATGGACCTAACTCAGCTGAAGGAATTAGTTTTCAATTTTTGTCATGTCTCATATTTCTCTTTTCCGTATTATACTTTGTTGGGTGATCTATGTGTGTCAGCTATTCACTGCTGTGACAAAGTCCTGAAGAATGGCATGTGAAGAAGGGCAAGAAGTTTGTTTGGGTTCATGGTTTCAGAGGCTCCAGTCACATCTGGCTGACTCTGTGGTTGGGGCCCTGTGGTGCAGCAGAAATATCCTGAACAGAAATTCTGTCCAGGGTGAGTTGGAATCTCAGTGCTGTTTTAATTTGCATTTCTCAAATGGCCAATGATGTTGAGCATTTTTTCATATATTTACTTGCCGTTTCTACTTCATAGGAGAAGTGACTGCTCATTTCAGGTGCCTACTTTTGGACTGGGTCTTAAAATTTGGACATTCTGAATCTCTTTTAGTTCTTTATAAATTATAGACATTAGTCCTTTGAGGAACAGCAGGTAAATTTTTTTCCATTCGGTGGGCCATCTTTTTTTTTTTTCTTTTTATTATGGCTGGCTCAGCCTGCCATGGGGGCAGGGCTGGCACAGCATGTGGTGCTGGGGATCAAACCTCGGTCCCTGCCACCACCTTAGCTTTCCTAAGCAGGCACATTAGACCACTGAGCCATCCTGCCGGCCCATGGGCCATCTCTTATTGGTGATTTCTTTTGCTGTGCAAAAGCTTTTTAGTGTGATGAGATCCCAGTTGTTAATTCTTTGTAATACCTCCTATGCAAAGTTTTGTTCATAAAGTCTTTGTGTACACCTATCTTCAGGAGTTTTACTTATTTATTATTATTATTATTATTATTAATTATTTGTCTTTTTGAGACAGGGTCTCGCTATGCAGTTCAGGCTGGCCTTGAACTCACTTTTGTAGCCCAGGCTAGTCTCGAACTCGCACCATTCCTCCTGCCTCAGCCTCCTGAGTGCTGGGATTACAGGCTTGTGCCACCACACCCAGCTTTTTACCTATTTTATTTCCAGCAGATTAATTTTCTCCTTTTCCTGTCTTGCTTTTTCAGTTAATCAGATCTGTGCATCTAAAAAATCTGTATATCTAAAAAATAAGCAATATACTTGAAAATACTTTCAGAGTTTGACTTGCCTCTTAATACCAAATATTTAGGGTTTGTAATTATGTTCTAATGCTGCTGTTACTAAAATACTCAAATCTTATTACTTTCTAAATAGTGCAATTATGATTTCATAGTGTGATCTTGCTTTGTATTTTAAAAATTTCTGCATAAGATATCAAATTAAGATACAAAATCAGACATCTTTTAATGCAATAACACGTAGAAAGCAAAGCCAATATTCTGTGAGGAAAGTAATCTTTTGAAGTTTGCAAGCAGAATTTTGTGTAATCAACATATAGCTGTAGTCAAATGTCTGCTTCAGCAAGTAATTAATAAAATAAGGATTTTGGAATGGGAATCTTATTAGAAAAGCTCAGGTCCTGTAGACTTTTTCTATATGTTCTCATAAATATGTGCAAATTAAAAACAACAACAGATATTCAAGCCATGACTTAGCAGTCTGCCCCTGACACCATTTAGGCCCTGAGAGCATGCCACCTGCAGTGAGACCTTTTCACCATAGTAACTGAGCACATGTGACATGCTGTATGATGTACAGGTTGCTGTTTTTTAACATGTGGTGTTTTGAACCTGTGGCTTGCAGAATAACTAAGTGAAGTTAGGTGAGTCTGCTAGTTAAAAGGAAAGCCAGCGCCGTTCTTCATTTGTGTAAAACATACCTAGAAATGGAGGTGAAAGGCTGAGGCTGTAGTTCAGTGACACAACTCCTTCCTAGCATATATGAGGCCACGAGAGCTGCATAAATAAATAAATAAATAAATAAATAAAGTGCCCTACATCTAAATGATCATAGAGATAATGCCAATAAATAGAGCAGAGAACAGGAAATAATGCTCAAGTAATTTTTCCATATTTTAATCTTATTTTTTATTCATGCATGATAGACCAAAAGAAAGAAAGAAAGAAAGAAAGACATTGCTACCCACCCCTACTTTATTCTATTAGTTACGTCTCTGTAAGTTTTTGCTCAAATGCCATCTTAGTAATGAGACAGGTCCTGATCTCTCTCACGAGTAGCAGTGACACCCACCACCCACTTCATTTCCCATCATAATGCCTACTTACCAGCAGGCGCACCATGTATTTCCCCATAACTTGGGCTAGTTTTTTCTCTTCCATCATTAAATGATGTTTCATGAATGCTGGGGCTTTTATCCCTTTGTTGCTGTAGTGCTGGTATATAGGACAGATTTTCCCAGTCCTGACAGTCCTTGTATATTGTCAGGATAATTCTCTGTTGTATGATGCTATACCCTGCACTGCAGCATGTTGCTGAGGTTCTCTGTGCCCTAGCGGCAGGTAGAGCTCTTGTTCCCTGGTTATGATGATCCAAATGACTCTACACACTGCCAAATGTCCCCAGAGGGAGGGGTAAAATTGCCAGGTAAAATCCACTGGTCAAGAACCATGTCTGGCACCATGAGCACTCGATAGTTACTTGTCATATGAATGGAAAAATAGGTAAAATCAGTGTGCCTCATCCAGCCAGAATTTTCATTCCCAGTAATAGGAAATTAGTATAAGAAAAATTAAATACAAGGAAGACTTTCTCATGTTATTTTACTCCTCTATTGGGGCCTTAGAGTTCATTATCTTACCCTCATTTTCTCCTACTAAGAACTTTAAACAAAGACATTTTCAAAGGGCATCCACTGAGTTAGCTCCTAACTGCTCTGCCCGTGCTGTTCTCAACACAGGACCTGTAATTCACACCAATGCCACTTATTCATTTTTCAAGCCACGTAAGCTTTGTTCAATTCCTTTTTAAAATCCACTTCTCTGCTTTCCACGGCAATTAGCAGTCAGAGGAAATAAATCCCGTGCCTTTCAGATAAGAATGAAATGTTTCCCTGCCCCTTCCGCGGAGGCTCTGCTCTCCCACGTTCCACTTCATACTGCCTTGGCTTCTCTCCAAAACCTGCCCGACATGCAATTATTTCCAGCCTATTACACAGAAGGCCGGCCTGCTCCATTCATCTTTCTGGGGGTCAGATTTCAGTTGAAACTGATAAAAGATTTTATTGTGTTAAAGTTATGTCAGTAGGGTTTGATGCAATGCCTAACCAAAGGGTCTGGGGGTGTCTGGGCAGATAGGTCATGTAGCCTGACAGGACAGAGCATTTGTAACTACATCTGGAGATTTGGTAAAGATCTAGCTGGATCAAAGCTCCACAGGGGTCTGGGCTGTGTGCGTCATGCAGGCAGAAAGGGTACAGGACTGACAGGGCAGGCAGGTGAGTTTGAAAGTATCTGAACTCAGTTTCCACCTCTGTTACCTAAAAGAAGCATTGTCTTTAGAAATCAGCTTCATTTTCTAAATAAAAAGATAGAACTTCCTGGAGCTTATCTATCACCTTATCTTCTTTACCTGTTCTTTCCCTGTTGCCATTTCAATGGCATTACTACCCAGCTCTCAAATCTGAAATCTGAGAATCCAGGGTCCCCTCTGCTCCTCACCTGCTTTGGTGCCCAGTTCCTGCTAATATGACCCCCTGACTTCCTGGCAGTTCTTGGTTCCCAGCACCTTTCTCTGTATGGAGACTGCCCCAGGAGTGGTCATTCTGTCACCTTGCCTGCTGCTCGCTCACCAAATGTGGTCTTGCAGAAGCCAGGAGAAACTGGTTCGGTCACCTGCTTAAAAGGCTCCGTTGATTCTCACTGTTCTTAAAACTTCCAGATTCCTTAAGTTGGCCTTTTTTTTTTTTTTTTTTTTTTTTGTCTTTTTGAAGCAGGGTCTCGCTATGCAGTTCAGGCTGGCCTTGAGCTTACTTTTGTAGCCCAGGCTGGTCTTGAACTCGCACCAATCCTCCTGCCTCGGCCTCCTGAGTGCTAGGATTACAGGCACGTGCCATCATGCTGGGCTAAGTTGGCCTCTGAGTCTGTCCCCTGATGACTTCTGCAGACTCAGTTCCTCCTCATACTCACTGCTGTCCTTACGTCTTCTCTGGATTTGCCCCTCCTTTTGCAGATGACACACTCCCTGCTCTCTCTCAGGACTTCAGCTAAGGGTCCCAGCTCTAGTCCCCTTGACCTTAAGGCTGTACTGCATTCTCTAAGGCTTACTGCCCTTCGACTTGAGCACCAGCTTTGAAACATGACTATTTTTAATTGCACTGTGATTTGTTTACAGAATTCTTTCTGAGTGATTTTCACTTTGGTATTTTTTATTTATCTCATTTCAATCCTAACAGAGAGGCAGCATTTTGGCAAATTAACTTTATCAAATTATTTCAGAACACTAAGACAGCTCTCTTGGAAACAGGCATGCTCTCTCGATCTCCTGTTTCATCCATTTACCTAAACCTAGTTAAACTAATATAATTACAATAAGAAGTACAACTGATACCATCGGGCTTGCTATTGAACACAATGAATTCTTGGAAAATGGACGACTTAATCTTTAGGTTGGAAGGAAAAGATACTAATGCATGATTCAGCAGAGCAAGGAAAGTGCTGATTTGCCCTGAGACTTTAATAACCCATCATTACTTTTAGATTATACATTTTTTGACAGGAAGCACTATTATTTTATTCCCAATGTATATATAGCACAAAGTTCAGTGTGAGCTCAAATCCAATATATAACTTTTATTTTTTATTTTTATGGCTGGCTCATCTTGCCCTGGGGGTGGGGCTGGCACAGCATGTGGTGCTGGGGATCAAACCACGGTCCTTGTGGTTGCCTAAGCTTGCCTAAGCAGGTGCTTTAGATCGCTGAGCCATCTCTCCAGCCCCAATACACAATTTTAGAAATTCATGTGAAGGAATAGATGAACTCCACAAGTGCAGTAATTTGTAAGCTTGTTAACCTCAAATGCTGATACTCTTTGATCTTACTTGTGAATATATTTGTGGTTCTGATACAATTATATATTAACTAAGGGCTTGGTCCTTTGACTATATTATCTAGCCGCCCTCCAGTTAAATGATGGAAAGTTGCCACAGAAGTAAATATTGAATGGCTGGTGTTGGGGCATGGAACAAAAGCGAGAACAGGTGTTGCTAAACAAGACATTAAACGAGATTGTGTCCTTGCCGTATGAACGCATCCCCTACAGCTCTTCTTTATTAAACACTGGAAATGAAAATCCATGATTACTTTTTAGTAGTCATTCATAAGCCATATCAGACATGGACCAAATCTGAATAGACAAGGACACAGATCTTTAAAAGTAATAGTAGGCTGCATAGTTGGATCCAATATAGCTATTTTGGTAATCTTGCTCCTTAAAGGTTCATTAGAATTATGTTGTCATAATATATAATGAATGCTTAGAAACATACTTGCTTTGACATAAATAGGAGAGAATCCAATTTTTAAAACTTCAAGGGCTACTTCCCTATGTCAAGCGTCACGCAAAGTCTGTCTCCCAGCTATGCACCAGCTGAGCTCAAGCGTCGCGCGTTGGGCCTGCTGTGAAGCTGGCTTGGCAGTGGCTCTGCTGGCTTTGCCTTTTCCAGGCAAGAAGGGTAATCTCCTGATAGATCCTCAGGATCCACCTCCCCTGCCCCCTCAAGCCCTTGGAACATTTCCAAAATGTAAAACAGGAGAAGCCAGTGTGTAACCTGGCAGAAGCAGATACAGAATGATAGCGGGTAAATCGTGGTCAGAGAGACAATGAGGACCATTTGCCAAGAGATGTCTGTATGGAGCAGTTTTCACGCCTTATCTGAAGCTACTAGCAAAGGGCTGTAGTTAAAGGGTAGGGTTAGAAGCCACACAGGCTCAGGTTTGAATCCTGGCCTTGCCATGTACAGTGATGAGACCGTGGGCCAAGCGCTTAACCTCTGTGCATCCCAGCTTCCTCAGGGTGAAGGGGAAGGAATGAACACATCTCCCTCTTCCAAGGATTTTGTGAGCAAGGGCCAGCACACAACGCACCCCTTGTCTAGCACAGCGAGTGCCGGAGCATGTCAGCTCAGACCACTCTTGCTGTTACTATGTCTCTTGTTTCCGTGGGTGGAGCAATGCAGTGACACTCAGTGGTCAGTCAAGGTCCACAGCCAGGGTGCGACCCTGCCAGTACTGCGCTTTCAGCCTCTCTGCCCCCAGGATTGCACAACAAGTCAGGCAGTGTCCAGATGGCCCTGTCTCCAGCCAGCCCAGGGGAGAGGCCAGGCCTCTGAGGTGAGGTCATCGTGTCCGAGCCCCAGCCCTTCTGTGCAGCCCACAGGCCATGGGGTGACTCCGCTTGCAAGAGCCACTGTCAGCTTCTTCATCTCCAGAATTACTATACTGTTTGTACATCTGTGAGAAATTTGTATATTGATAATTATCATAATATTTTTAAGGCTATGAGGAAAATTATAGATTATTTCTGTTTGCCAATTGGCATATAGTTAGTGCTTAAAAACAGTTACTCTTCTTATAGGCTTTTGGAATATATTACAATATGTATAATTGCACCTATCCTATATAATTCTTTAACTGAAAATAATTTTAATATAAAAACCTATAAACAAAATGTGTCATTTGCAAACAATGGAATACTATTCTGCTTTAAAAAGTACAGATGAGCCAGGGAGATAGCTTAGCAACATAAGCCTGACAGGCACAAGGTCCTGAGTTCAATCCCTAGTGCTGCCAAAAAAAAGTACAGAAATTCAAGTTCATGGTACTGCATGGATTCAGCTTGGGGACATTATACCACATGAAATGGGTTACCTTACTGTATTATTCCCACATAAGTCTTCTGATTGCTCTATCCATTATTAAATGTGAGTTATCAAGGTCTCCAACTATAGTCACATGGTAGTATATTTCTCCTTTCCATTCTGTCTGGCTTTCCTTGTACAATCACCAGTTTTTGATGGTCTGTCCACAGGATTTTCTGCTTTTAATAGGGGTTTAAATGTTTACAGTTTCTATATTCTTGCTGTAATGACCTATTTGTTAGTGCACAGTGTCCTTTATGTCTCTGGTAATCTTTTAAAATGTAAATATATTTAAAAATTTTAATATATTCCTTCTACTATTAATGTAGCCACTTGTGCTCTCTTTTACTTATTTGTATGGAATACCTTTTTAATTTTTTCATTTTCAATCTATTTGTGTCTCCATACCTCAAGTAAGTCTCATGCAGATAGTATATAGTTGGATCAAATTTATTTATTTATTTATTTATTGTCTTTTTGAGACAGTTTCTCGCTATGCAGTTCAGGCTGGTCTTGAGCTCACTTTTGTAGCCCAGGCTGGTCTCGAACTCATATCGATCCTCATGCCTCAGCCTCCTCAGTGCTGGGATTACAGGTGTGTGTCACCACGGCTGGCTTGGATCAAATTTTTAATACATTCTCTCATTCTGTTTTCAGATTGGAAAGATTGATCCATTTATATTTAAAGTAATTACTCACAAAAGGGATTTCCTGTTATCATTCTGATACCTCTATGTGCCTTACAACTTAATTGTCCTTAAGTTTCTGCATTGCTCTCTTCTTTTATGATAAATGAAACGTAATTTCCTTTTGGGTACAATATAGTTTTCTCTTTAGTTATGCATTTTAAACTCTCAAAGTGGTAACATTCTATGTTGAATTTGTATTAGCTTAGTATAAAGTTCTGCTCCTTTCGCAGCTTTGGCCTACACTTCAGTGGTTGATACCACAGAATTTTTTCTTTGTACATTGTGTCTCTCCACAAAAACAATTCCCTGAAATTGATTAATCTCTTAAATTATGTAGAAAAACTAAGCAGTTGCAAACCAAAGTTACAGTAATACTAGCTATCAGGTAAATGTTTCTGTTAAAATGCTGCTTTTGATTTTTATGTTTTATCTCGTCTAACTGTAATTTTTACTATGGGAACATTTTCAAAGGAATTTTAAGGGTAGCCACTTTCCAGGACCTGCTACACTTGAAAAACAGCGGGCTTTGGCTCCATAATATGGATAGCAAGAAGGCTGAGATCAGCTACTTTTCTCTTAGATCTTCATAAATGATTCTAACATCTCCTAGAGTTCAATTGTACACATAAAATGCAGTTCCAGTCCTCATATCAATCTAAATTTTTTTTCTCCCAGGATGCCTCTAAGAGTTTCTCTTTATGCTTGGAACTCAGACATTTCTCCATAATGTGTTTCAGCATATATCTGCACTTTTAAAAACATTGCCGTATTAAGGAAAAAATAAATATTTCAGGACTAAAAAATGTTGTCTATTTACTATTGCTTCAAAATTTCAATGTTACTTTTCTCTACCTCTTCATGTGTCTGTCTTCCTGAGTGAATCCTTATAAGAGTCTCGTTCCATCTTCATTTCTAGTCCATCCTGTCTGTGCTTATTTCTTCTAACTGGGGACATCTGCCCCTGAGTGAAGTAGATCATTACAAAAAAATTTATGGCTATTCTGTTGGTAAAGAAATTTTATTTTTCTAGAAGTGTTGCTTTTATCTGCCTGTTTGAGAATATTTTCCTAAACATGCAATTTTAGGGTAAATTATTTTCTCTCATAATACTTTTAAACATATTACTGATTCTTTTCTTGCTTTTATCAGTACCATTGGGAAATCAATCATGAGACTAATGTCATTTCTACATATTTTTCCTTTTTCCCCCTGAGTATTTTCAAGATCTTCTATTTATTTTTGCTGCATTGAAACTTCAAAATTCTACATTTAGGTATAACTTCTAATTTTATCTATCTCATTTGTAAATTCTGACTCAAAGCATGGCTTTCAAAAATTTTAGAAAATTCCCAGCTACTAGCACTTCATGTATTACCTCCTTTTTATACTCTCAGTTGTCCCCTCCATAGATTCAAAAGAACAACTGTTTGAATTTCCCAGTCAACTCTCCATGTTTCCTGAACTGTCTCTGATATTTTACATTTCTTTCTCCCGTCTATGTGCTTTATTATCTTTATTTGCTTTTTCAGCTCTGTATAAGTACTATTTTACCATCATATTGAATTTTTTGTTTCAGTCAGTTTTCTATTTTAATTACTATGAGTTTTTTTTTAAACTTTTGTTTGTTTTTTATTTTTATGGCAGCCTCAGCCTGCCCTGAGGGCAGGGCTGGCACAGCATGTGGTACCGGGGATCGAACTGCAGTCCTTGCAGCCGCCTAAGCTTTCCTAAGCAGGCGCTTTAGACCTCTGAGCCATCCTGCCGGGCCTATGAGTTTTGTATATATATTGAACTTTATATTATAATTTGAAAATCTTCTACATTAGTTATAGCCCCTTATTTCTTTTAATTTCAAACTAGTCTTTGTTTCTTAGACCTGTTATTTATACTTTTTATAGTTCTGTGTAATGGTTCTGATATCAAAGATATGAGTGTAACTGAACAGCTTCTGTACTGACTCACTGTACCACGTTTCCTTGTTTGCCTTAGGTTTTCTTTCTTTCTTTCTTTCTTTCTTTCACTTTGTACTTTTTCTGATGTCATGCTTTTTTCAACACACTTAACTCTAGGAACTACTTGAAGCCTGAGCTAAATTTCATTAAGTTTTGTTCTTCCTTTCTTTTCTATTTCATTTATGCTTGTTGAGTTTTCTGTTTTTCTTAGATCCTGGGCACTGAACCCTGGGCCTTACACAGGTAACACACCTGCTCTACCATTTGGCTACATCCCCGGCTGTAATTAGATTCTTAAATCATTAATTTTCAGTCTTGCTTCTCTTCATGAATTTAAAGCCACAAAGTTTTTGTAATAAGTGGTAATTTTATTATTAGAATAAATATCTTCAGGCTGGCCAGACAGCTCAATGGAGCACCTGCTTAGGCAGAGTACAACTGCCAGGGTTCGAACCCTGGTGTGCTGTGCGGGCTGAAACAGTGATTAAGACTGGGCGTGGTGGGGCACACCTATAATCTCAGCTCTTGGGAAGCTGAAAGGAGAATCACTAGGAATCTGGTCTACGTAGTGAGAGCCTGTCAACCTTGGACTAAATACATAAAGAAAGAATAAATATCTTCTATTTTCTCTTGTGATATTTTTATTAATACTTGTTAAAGACATATAATGACTACTTTCTTTATGAGTAATAGGTGCAATGTTTTTAAACTACTAGAACAGTTCGAGGCTCACAACAGATTCCTAATCATTATGTACTAAGCATTCTATGACTTTGAATGCCAAGTCCATAGGACAGCCAGTGAGTGCCCCTGAATTCTTCGACATATTAGGGAAAGATTGTTTTCTGTCATTACCCCGAGCCAAGACAGAGAGAGATTGTACTGATACCTTTTCTTTCCAAGTGTGCTTTCTGTTACCAACTTTACTTCCTCCCCTGCTCTTTCCTTCGGTGTGCTCTCTCTTCCTGCTCTTGGCTTAAAAAGAATCATAGGTGCATTTTTATCTATTTGAGAATCAGCTCGTGAAAATCTTGCAGCCCGGAAGACAGGGGCGGGCAGGAGCAGGGCCCGCCCAGTTAGGGGGCTGTTGTGCTGTTACAGTGAGTGAAGACGTGCACGGTCTCATAGCTTACGGAAAGTTTCCCGTGTTTGCTGCTAAAAGTGAGAAGAAAGTGTTGCAGAAGAATACGCACAGGAGCCCATTGTTGCCAAGGAAGAACCAGACTGCTTCAGTGACACGTTCACATATGCACTGACGTGTTTTGGAAAGATTACGCACTAAATGAGGAAACATCAGCAACACAGTGAGAACTGCAGCACAGCTGATCATCAGGACTGCAGCTAATGATGGCGAGGCGCATTTCCTTACTCTAACGCTGGGCGCTTCCACAAGTACTTAATAAATAATAGCTCATTCAATTTTTAAAAACATTTTATAGGCTTTTGTTAATATTTACAGATGAGAACATTTTTATAGAAAGATATAAATATCTAGTCCAAGGGAACAGATACATGGCAGAGGTAGAATTTGAGGGGCTTTATTGGGTTTGCAGGATAGTCATTGACTTTTAAAAGTTATTATGCACATGACAGGCAGCAAAGACAGACACAAGAAGCACAGAGCAGAGTCATCTGCAGTCATCAGCAGCTCCGCTGGACATACCCTGGGTCCCATGTGTGGACACAATGTGTCACTGTGTGCAGCTGAGATTGTGCTATGTCGACCATGCACATCATGAATATTCATTAACTCAAAATCCCGAAGCTCCCAGAGTATTTTTGATCAGTAAGAATACACAGCACCAACTCCGTCTGTTAGAAAAAAAAATTATAGTCCTGCTTTCCTGAGGTACAAGAAATTTGCTGAAGATAATAATGGCAATAGGTCTCTAGACAGAAGCAGTGCAGAGTTATAATTAAAAGACTGCATTCCCTTAATGCCGAATTTAAAATGAGACGTAAAGCAGCTGAGCACACCAAGCACATTGCTGAGAGTTTTCAGATCTCTGCTATTGACACATTGCAGGGAGGCATGTACCACTGAGTTATGCACACATGCCCACAGTGTAGCTAGAAGACGCACATGCGCCAAAGGTTCTCAGCAAAAGGTAAACCAGAGCACTCGGGGCACATCCTGTGCACTGCTTCCCACTCCTCTGCTGACCTCTAGATGAGTCCTGATGCTCAGGGCCCAAGAGCAGGTCACAGTCCTATATCCAACAGACATTGTTTCTATCAATTTTAGGAAAAAAAAATTGGCAAATAGGCCAAATTACCAGTTCTATTTTTTACCATACCTTGTCATCTACGACTCTGTGGATGGACATCTACAAATCTTAGGTGTTTCTCAGGAGAACATGCACATGTAACAAAACCAAGTACTTGACTGAAAATGCAGATACACACCTATAGTCTAAAACTATCATCCCAGATGAGAGGAGACTAGTAAAGAACCATCTCCTCTGCTTTTCTTTTCCCCTGACCATTCCAGGGACTAAGTTCAGGGCCACCTTCAAGAGGTGGCTTTATTAGAGGTCACTTCTAGAAAGCAGTTCTTCCTAAAAACAAAAGAAATTTGAACTCACATGGTCTGGCTCCAAAATCTGTGCAATGATCTACTATACTTATTGCAGATATGTATTATATTTAAAATGGTAAAAAAATAAAGCTATCACCCTACCTGAAATCCACTTATGATTATCTTCTGTGCCCTACCACTCCCACTGTGGGTGCCTTTCCTTTTCTTAGTCTATACCTCTTCGTGTGGGTACCCTGGCCAGTCAGGCTTCTCAGAGAACCAGAGCCCTGCAGCCCCCTGACTTCTGTCCTCAAGAGTCACTGGTGATTCCTTTCCTCTTACTTTCCCATGTGGACATAGCTGTCCACATATTTAGAACCATGCCTTATCTTGACAAGATGACAACTGTAAAACAATAGGATAACTATTTTCTTTAAGTGGTGGAAAATTATGCAAGTTCCTTGTTTTGTGGCAGGTCATGTCCCAATAAGCCCATCATAATTTGAAAGGTTCCTAAGAGGACATGCAATTTATGCACCAAACTAATAAAGAAAAAATAGCTTAGTCTAGCCTGCCTTAAACATGCTTTGAACTCACAGTAACCTACAGTTGGACACAGTGGTCTAACAGAAAGCCTATTTTATTCTATAGTGTGAGTATCTGGTATAATATATTGAACATTACATTAAAATTCTCATACAGAATTGCATGAGAATAAAATTTAAAATCTTGGTTTGACCATCGAAAGTTAGGGGCTGTTTCCCTAGAGAAACTCTATGAGTGCAGGGCCCATGGAAATACTCAAGATGTGTATTGTTTTGTAGACCCTGAGGAACCTGTGCTGTGCACTGCTGCTCAGTGAGCTCAGTCGTCATGTTCATGTGGTGATGGCTTTCACTCCTCACTTATGGTTGAGAAGGACAAGGCTCTGTGGGGGTCGCTAAGTCACTCCCGACTTCCCTCTGATGTAGCTGCAGAGCTAAGCTGCAATCGGATTTTCCTTCCTCCCTACAGAGCAGTCTTCTTTAATATGGGCGTCCTTGGGCAGCACTCTGTATATGTTACCAACAAAATTTGGTAAAATAGTGAAAATTCTTGATGATTGCTAGAAAAATAAAAAAATGAGGTTAAAAAATAGAGATTTGGCAGAGTCAGATACATGACAGTGTTTCATTCACAATGGTGTGTTTTAGTTGCAACAATTTATTTCTTTCTATTATTGTTATTATTTTATTTATTTATTTATTTTTGTCTTTTTGAGACAGGGTCTCGCTGTACAGTTGAGGATGGCCTTGAGCTCAGTTTTGTAGCCCAGGCTGGTCTTGAACTCTCACCAATCCTCCTGCCTCAGCCTCCCAAGTGCTGGGATTACAGGCGTGCGCCACCACGCCCGGCTTATTTTTAATTTTTAAAATTAATTTTAATGAGAAAAAACAGCAATGAGACAGTTTCAAAACAGGTCAGTAGGACAGTTACAATAATTAATACATTGTATATTGTCTTCACAGTAGTTATTCAGACTACAAGATGTAGATATGATATCTTGACTAAACACTATTAGTGCAAATCTTTCTTCTCATTGAACTAAGAGAAAGTAGCTGTATACCTATCCTAACTATTTTGTGTGTGTGTATATATATATGTATATATATATATATATATATATATTATATATGTATATATTTGTAGTGAATATATATATTCGCTACAAATGTTGCAACAATTTAAATGGCCTTTTAAATTCAGTTCTACCTTGGTTTTGATAGTTTCCTTCAACTTTAGGAAAACATTCATTCTTTTTTCTCCCTTTGTGCCACCCCCTATAGCAGCAGCAAATGGTTTTGGGGAGGCAATAGTTCTAAAAGGTCTAATTTCTCTCCCTCTCTTTGTACTTAGCTTCTCTTTTTCTTTATCCAGAAATAAGATTGGTATAGCTGACTGCTGCTGACTTGGATAATATGTGTTGGCAATACAGTGCTGTAATTTATTCATTAAAATTTAATGTAGCACAAACAAGAATTTTGATGGTAGAGAACAATCCTAGAAAAAACAAAACTTGATATTCACAAAGCATTGTGGAGAATTTGTTCGTTTAAGAACTGCAAACATAGGCAATGTTTAGACATCCAACCGTAGAAATGATGCGAGTCTTTTTTCCTGTGATAACCTGGAAGAGAAAGAGCAAGCAGGGATGTGACACAAGGTTGCTCAACTCGGTTCCCCTAGAAGATTCTCACGCCTGCAAGAAGTTCCCAAAGTTCACTATCTCACTTGATAAGTGTATTTCAAGCCCCTTGGTCCCCCAAATTGGTTCTGAACAAGTCACTGAGACATATTAGAAAATCTGAGTAGTTTTTAATTTTAAAATTTGGGTGTGGTTTGGACTTAAAGGGCAGCACCTGGAGCATCTGTGAGACAGGAGAGAGCATCCCTGTGTCCTGGAATTCAGAGCTGGAGGGGACCTGAGGGTGCTTGAGGCACAGTCCTCCGCCAGAAGTCAAGAAAGATGCTTGCTAGTCTCGCATATAATTGAAGAATTATTTTTAGAAGTTATACAAGGTTTGGAGCTTGCAAAAGCATCAATAAGAACAGTTTTTCAATAGTGTTTTCATTTCTCAGACAGTGTTAAGCTATAATGGGGAATCTCCCACATTGCGGTGTCAGGGCTCTGCCATGAACAGCGTTCTCTGTGCATGATGCCATAGACTTCAAAGAGTAAGATCACTGATTTCGTCTCCCTCCTCTCCTATTCCCAAGCTTCCCAGTCATCTCACTGTGTGATACATTGTGCACTTTAAACATAACTTTTTTAAAAATGGAAAAATTCCCACCAGTTGTTACACGGTCCACTCATGGTATCTTCCCCCATGAAGTCACCTGACTCCTCTTATATCCCAAATAATTCAGAGTTGTGATATCCACAGATAACATATCTCATTAAGTCTTGGGTACTGAGGGGCATATTTCTACTTTCCAATAAAGTAAAATTAACAAGAATTATCAAGTATCACAGCATTTTTCACAATACAGAGCAAGGTGTGGAGACGGAAGAACACTCCAACACTAAGTGTCCTGCCTCACATGGGTTCTCTCTTCTTCTACAGTCTTCCTGGATAATGTTTTCTGGTACTGAATGGTCCAAGCCTTGTAAAAGTGTATGCTACTCATGCTGTTTGTCAAAATCACCCTCTTTCCTAATGAAGGGCAGATCACTACCAGACAGGGTCTAGAAGCATCTTCATTCACAATCTGAGCTGTCCAAAGTTCAGGTAGGACAATTAGATGTCAGGATTACTTTTAAAACATTTTCCACAGATGTGTGACTATTGATCCTTTTGCTGAACTCTCAATTTACAGAGAGAGAGAAAGAGCGAGAGAGACAGAGAGAGAGAGTTTATTTTTTGAAGTGCTAATTATTGTTATTATTATTTTGTGGAACCAGGGATGGAACTCAGGACCCTGAGCTTGCCTGGCAAGTGCTTATCCTACTGAGCTATCTCCCTGCCCCTGGAGCAGACTCTGCACTGAACCACACAAGCTGCTCCTCTGCAACTCCACTTGTCCTCACTTTCTTTTGAGAGCCAGCTAAGAGAACACCTCTATCCACTTTCACTTCAACAACCTGTACCATTTTTATACACATTCTTTATAGGTCATTGTATCAATTCCCATTGTTTTCCATTTTTATTTTTATTAGTCCATATTTGCATTACATCATGACTACCCCCCTCACGGGGAGCTGGTGCACATACATTGTGCATTTTTCTGTTTATCTCTTTCTCTGCCCCCTCCTCTCTCTACCTCTTGGTGCCCCTCCCCTGCGCAAAAGATCTGCCTAATTATTTCCTGTTACCTGTATTGTGCTGTGTTCTTCATCTTTGTGGGCTTCCTGAGTAGGAGAAGCTATGGAGTGCTTCAATGTTTGTGGCCTCTCAGTGGGCCTGTGTCTAGCCTGCTCCCTCTTTGTCCTCCTCCTGTGGCTGCCTCTCATTCAGTCCCCATGGGAGTGTAACCCTGAGCCTCTGAAGTGGAGCTGTTCTGCGACCTGCTCTGAAACTAGGAGCTCCATAGAGCTTAATGAAACTCTCTTTGGCAATATGGTGGGAGCTACACTGGCTTTCTTCTGCTCCACTCCACCCTGGAGAGGCTCTTGGAGTCAAATCCATGCTATTTCCTTGCAGCTCACGTCCTCCATGTGCCTTTCTTTGGGCTGCTGCTGCTGCCCCAGTCTGCAGTTTCTTCCTGGATCTGCAGACCCTCCAGGGGTTACCTCTGGGGCACTGTGCTGATCCACAATCAGGGTGCTCAGGTGGTTGACACCTCTGCTGCCCTGCCCAGGGCAATGCAGGGCCACCTCACAGTTAATGAGTAGCTAGGGCCATGTACCCATGGAGGTGCACTAGTTGGTCAGGGCCCCGTGGGATGTGGGTACATCATTCTATACAGTTCTACAGTCTTAGAAAATGGTGCCAATACTGAAGACATCGCACATGCCAGCGCCTAAGGTCATTAATTTTACGTAGAATAAAATTACATCTGAACTGCACAGACTAGGGGGAAAATTGAACTCATGGTTTGAAACACTCATTCATACACACACACACACACACACACGCACGCACGCATGTATGAACCCACACTCTCCCTGATACCTAGGACTGCTCCGATGTTATGGTCAGTAGTCTGAATTATGGCCAGTAATTCATAGCTGCCACAATTGTACATCCCCTTGAAGATACTTAGTTTGCCTACTTCCATACTTGCTTTGAATCCCAGGCTGCGTGGGAGGCATGCCACTTATCTCACCATCTCCTCAGTAAGTTTTGAATTAAACCTTGAAATAACAAGATATGCAATGAAAAAAACTCTTAGCTGTAATTTTCATTCACTACGGCCTCCCTCCCTTTAGGTTCTGATTGTGAGTTAAAAAGAAAAATCCCTATGTGTGCAATTGTTTCTTGTTTCTTCGCTTATTACCCACCTGAGGATGATGTGTAATTATTTTTAAGATTAGGGATGAACAAAACTGCAAGGCATTTCATTTACTAATGAAAATTTTCTTTACTGTTAAAGTAAGTATGCCCAGAAGTTCTGAATTGTGTAGTTTTGATTTAGGCTACCTCAGGGCTGAAGATCAATTTGACTGCCTCAAATCCCAGCAATGGGATATTTTGAGGCAGCCAGGGTAGCGTTGCAGTGCTGTTTAATGTCTTGTCTGAAGTCACAGTTTTCTAGGTTCCAACCTTTCTGGAAGATGAGGGGCAATTCCTGAGGTCGCCCAGAGCAGGCACCCTCAGTCTTGTCCCTCCCTTGCCCACAATCCCCGGTGTCCTCTGGAAGGAAGAAAGTGTCTTTTGTTTGTCTCACCTGGGCACGTTTTCACTTCGCAGAAAAGTTGACCCCACAGGCCAGTGGCCCCACAGCTGCCAGCCCGAGCCCTGAGGAAGAGCAGGAGGTGGAGAAACTGATGGCCAGGCGGGCAAACATCATCAAGGAGCTGATCCAGACCGAGAGGGACTATGTCACCGACCTGGCGTTGTGTGTGAGGGAAGTGGTTCAGCCCCTGAGGAACAAACAGGTACCCAAAGCCTTAAGGTTGTTTTACTCTCAATTTTTGCTTCCCATGTTCTAAATGGGATCATCTGCACCATAAATGGAACTGTCTTTCTCCTCAGTTGCAATCTTACCAAGATGCAGTGGCACACAGAGTCCGCCTCATAGTGAGTCCAGACACCACTCTTCTCTGATTGGCCAAGGAGGTAGCTTTTTTTTTTTTTTTTTTTTTTTTTTTTTTTTTTTTTTTTTTTTTTTTTTTTT